>JAOTOM010002744.1:0-67500 GCA_034440615.1 Ashinkailepas kermadecensis | reverse complement strand
GGGTCAGACGCTCTACCAACTAAGCTACGGCGGCCACCGAGAAAAAGACCAAACAGTCCATTATCTTACGCCACGTTTGCATGAGCCTCGCTGAAGAAGTCAATAGCTATCAATTACCTCTTACTAGGTGGTGATTTACAACGAGTTTCTGATTGAGTACGTTAATATAGCTTCCAGATGAGTAAAAACACCGGCGAATTGCATTTAGGAAATATAGTAATTTCCCGCAAAGTTCCCGATACTCGGCAGCCCTCTCGCCATTCAGTTCTACACGAGGGTAAAGTTCCACGTATTTCTTCCAACACTGGAAGGGCCCAAAAATGTTATATCTGATTCTTTGAAAATGGATTGCCGTGCTGCCCACAGGCTCTCACATCAGAATCGGTAGATAATGTACGAACTCACCCAAACATAAGAGTGGTCGAGTTCTTGCAAAGAAGCAGGAACTCTATCTGCGCTCGATCTACGCTAAGGCGTTCATACGTCCATTGGTAAAGCTGACGCTCGTGGTTACTATTGTTACGCTACCAGCTATATCAGGGGTTCGCCTATGGCAGCAGAGATAGGATGGTATTAATGTTGTATGCCAACTCGTGTTGGAGGTGTAATATTAAATGGAACTAAATTGTTGCGAATAGCCCACCCCCCAGTCCAGTCCATATCAGGGTTGGATGAATAGGCTGGTCCTTAATTTTTGGCATCCCTAAAATTATCCTCTCATCTTTCTCATTTCGAGGTTGGTTGGTTATTGGTTTTGCGACACGTCGACCGTTGAGTCATGTAGCGTCGCCAATCTCTCACGCCGATTGGTCGCGGACGAAGAGTAGCGACAGGCGAGATTCGAACCCACAACCTTTCGATTGTGAGACGAGCATCTTACCCCTAGACCACTCGTCCCCTTCATTTCGAGGTTGAATGGTGCTGTTGACAATTAACTGTTCTGTGATAAAGTGCTCAAGATTCACTGCAAGGTGCAAGCTAATATTCTGATGACACAGGTTTGAAGAAAAAATGTCCTCTTCATGCTCAATTATCCACAAATTTCCCTCTACGAGTGCAGGATTGCAAACCACAAAGCCAACCCCGGTCCATATGTACCGTGGCACAGCCTGTGATAATAAACCTATGCCCACACAGCAACAGCACGGCCCTACTTACAACACAAGCACCACCAGAAAGCTGAGGAAGACGCCATTGCAGATGCGCAGACACTTGTCTCGCTTCCTTTCGTACGGGTCTGCGCCGCCGCCGCACTTCCCGGCACACCGGCAGCAGCACACCAACAGACCTGAAGACAAGGTCACACGGAGGTCACCCCGCGGTCACACGGCGGTCACACGGAGGTCACACGGAGGTGACGAGTGATGCGAGGGTGACGGTGGTGTAACCGACCCCTCCGGGTGTGCAGAGATGCGCCGGTGGCCTGGAGCATACGTCGCGCTCGCGGCAGACTCGATGACCTTCCAGGGGCATACACGCCCCAGGTCACAGGCTCCAACGCCGTATCAGTTAGCAACTAGCATTCAATTAGCAAGTAGGGAAGGGGCAATAAAAAGAAGAAAAACGAAGTGACACCGTTTTTTAACCTATGATGGGCGACCAGTATAACATCTCAGTCCACCGAGCCACGCCACAGGTCACCATTACGCATTCCTCACGTTGCAAAAATACAACGCGCAGAAGGCAATGCTCCCGCAAACTGCAAAGACACAAGAAAGTTTCACCATGAAGGAAGTTTGGCAGCACCTCGAACTGCCACGCACCACACTGCGACACAAAGTGTGCGACACAAAGTGTGCCCCTCAGCGCGCCGTATGTTTCCACACTGGATCACGGAAGTGCCAGCTTACTTAGTCCGACATTTTAAGTAGCCGCGACAATGACGGGCAACGAGCCAGAACGGCGGTATGCACTTTGCATACGTTAGCGGGGGCATCGGAGCGTGTCTTTCGGAAGACTAAGGAACGTCGACGCCTCCGCTCGGCTACAGCCAGCACCGCATAGTCCTAGTCTCGGTCGTAGTCACCACCCCGCATAGTCCTAGTCTCGGTCGTAGTCACCACCCCGCATTGTCCTAGTCTCGGTAGTAGTTACCACAGCATAGTCTTAGTCTCGGTCGTAGTCACCACAGCATAGTCGTAGTTTCGGTCGTAGTCGTCACCGTACAGTCGTAGTCTTGGTCGTAGTCACCACCGTACAGCCGTAGTCTTGGTCGTAGTCGCCACCTGATGGTTGTAGTCTCGATCGTAGTCATCATCCCGCATAGTCATAGTCTCGATCGTAGTCACCACCGCATAGTCGCAACCTCAGGTCGTAGTCATCGCCGCATAGTCGTAGTCTCAGGCTTAGTCACTACCGCATAGTCGTAGTCTCCATCGTAGTCACCACCGCATAGTTGTAGTCTCGGCCGTAGTCACCACCGCATAGTTGTAGTATCGGTCATAGTCACCACACCGCAGTCCTAGTCCCGGTCGTAGTCACCACCGCATAGTCGTAGTCTCGGTCGTACTCATCACCTTATAGTGACAGTATCTGTCGTGGCCAGTCATACAAGCAACACAAATTGGGATTTTGTGTAGCCCATAGTTTGTGTTGATAAAACTAATCGATTGATAGTTTAAACAAGATCAAGAGCAGCACAACTCGTCTACAAACGAGCTTCATACGCGTATATTCTCCTGGTTGTAAGTATTTGGTGTGAACTGTTCTCCGACAAAGGCACCAGCCTGCACTAATATGAGCGTTATCCGTTTCACAGATCAGATTCCCTTACACATGACAGCATGATTCGATATATTGACCAATCACCGAGGCGACAGGTGTATCAGCTCACCTACAAATCGAGTCACCGGTGGGAGGTTGACATTTAGACGGGCAGCTAAGCTGAGAGATATGCTGCAGGGTTGTTATTCTACTAAACAAAAACATGGTGAAGGAAGGACGCAAGTATTGGCACAGATATTGCCCGGAAGAATGTGTTGTTTCACCAACCTACCTCTTAAGCATTTCGAATGGCGCTTCACGTTTCAGGGATCATGGAAGATTACGGGGTTCAGCACAAAGGGCCTGATAACGCTTTGGGGAAAACAAGGGCACTGAGAGTAGCAATCAGCACTGCTCCCACGAAAGCATACAAACAACTACCCTGTGAAGCTTTGCGCGCCACAGCAGGCTAGGGTGTGTTCGCCGTGTACGTTTTGGCGCAGTGCATGGGGAGATGCTGGACGTAAGATGTCTGTGAGATGCAGGCCGCTGTTTGCGTACGGTGATGAGCGAGGTGCGTGGTCCAGCGGATGCGTATTCGCGATGTCTTGCGTGTTGGCTGATGGCTTACTCGTGTCAACGTTTGCTTGTTGTTTACTGGATTTGCGTCATGCTGTTTGGTGTCGAATTTTTGTTGAATTTATTTTGGCATCGTCGGAATTGTCGTGAGGATTTCATGTTTTGGAGTTGTGTTTGAATGGTCGATTATGTCTCATTACTCTGCATGAACCATGTAAGAACATGCGGAAAGGTAAACAACCCTACTTGCTAGCGTTATAAATATGACACTTTCTGAAACTTTGGCCATCTGAAGAATTATACACTCCAAGAGTGCATAATTACACTCCTTGTATAATTAAACTACAGTAATGTCAGACGTCAGATGAAGATCTATGCTTAGCCAGCAATACCAGCTAGATGTCATTATCCAATAGTGATAATTGTGATGGAGAAGATGGAGCAGCATGCTCTGAGGGCCTATAACATGTAGAGGCTGATGGCTGATAATGAGATTCACCTATCGTTCTGGTGCTCTTCATCTTGTCTAGCCATATTCTGTCCTTGCCTCAGCAACTTGGCAACATCATTGAAGATAACGTGCATTTGTTATTTCAGGTGATCATGAGAGCTGCAGGAACATTCCAAAAGCATGCAGGAATGGAACAGAAAATGAGATGCCAACATGATTGGAAGTATGCAGCTACAGTGCATGTACAACAGACAAAACATACGCTGAAGTCTGGATCATTCTGCAGTTTGCATACAACCTTAATACCATTGAACATGTTCCATGTGATGGTGCAGGTACCGTGTAATTCTCCGGTATAGGAGACTTAATAAATAGCCATGATTTCATGTGTACATCCTCCATTTGTAAAAAAAAACATGTTCGGACCAGGAGTGCTCAGAAGAATCAAAGACAGAAAACTGAACTAGAGAACTAGAGAAGATTCTACACAACTAGCAAGGCACAAAGGCAATCACTTCCCCAAATTATTGGTGGGCACAATATTTTGCCATGTCATAGGCATTTTCAGGAAGTCGGAGGGATGTTAATAATTATGCGGTGGGTGGGATGGGGTACACCTAACAATTACTTGAAACACTTCACGAGTACACAAATAATGCTTTCGAGTGCATGTATATGTGCACCGAATAGGCAGAATCTCTATTTTCCGAGAAACCAAAATCTTAAAAAAGAACTCAATTCTCCCAAAAAAGGTACAAAACAACCAGAAAGCTTCGTCCATCCCAGGGTCACCCATGAAGAAAATGTTTCAGAAAATACTATTCCTAGGTGTGCCACTGGGTATACGTGCACCCGCAGATGGATACATAGCTAGGTACACCCATGCAAAATATAAGGCATCGCAATTCTGCTATGGCTGCCCATAATTTTCAACCTCAAGCTGGATGTTTATGCGTCCTTCCCGCTACCTAGATTTATGTTTTCATACCGAACTTTACACCAACGAGAGGCATTCGATTTCGACAACCCTCAATTGAGCCTCATTTTCTACGTTTGCCGACACTACGCGACAGTAATTACCAGTCTCACTTCCTGCTCCTTGAATTATCCAAATATATCCAATCACACAACTCACACTTACGGCTTATCCCAACCAATAACTCCAATGACCGTGAAGATAATGATAGAGGGAGGCAGGTAGTGCCTACCCCGGGCCTGACCGGCAGCGATGATTCCATCCGGACAGCAACTCGGTGCTTCGAAGAAAATCGGTGCTTCCAACTCGGTGCCTCCAAGAAAAATCCTGCGTCAAATGAAGGAAACCACTATACGCCGCTCGCCTAATGAAGGAAACCATCATTCCCAGACCGGTCAGACCCAGACGACGCTTCTTGGATTCGATGGATTCAGCGCTCTCCACCTCCCACTCACGCCAAAGCTCTTTAAACTACTGCCAAGAAAGGCTATAAAGGAAAACATGGTGCATTTATTTTTGTTTCCTTCCCTATTGAGATTGTCTACATGAATGGACATGGAAAACTGTAGCAATCCCAAGCAATAGAGTAAAATATACCAGATGGGCTTTACGAAAAATATGGCCTGATGGCTCAAAATCGTTTTTCAAATCTACTAAGATTTTGCGACAAGATGGAACACCATATAACCAGAAATTTAAGTGTCTTGATTTCATGGCTTGCATTGCTCAGAACGCCATACATTTGGTAAACTTGTGGCAATAATAGTGTTGATGGCACTCCGACGACTAGCTTCTCCTCCCATTTCTGGAAAATGAAAATTCAGCCGTGCTGTTCTAATACACTGGAATGTGAGGGCTGGTCACGTGGTGCTCACGGACGGCGTTTTCGCTAACTCTTGCTGACAGCAGGGAGGCTGTTGATTGGCTTAGCGATTTGGTCTCAGCCAATGCGGTGCCAAATCGCCGACGCGGTTGACGCCAAAAGAGCAGCTGCTCGTCTCGCTTGCGTGGTCTATACGCCAATTGAACACAAGCCGCTGGCGGCCTTGACAGCCGCGCCGGCGGCCAGCGTGTGCAGCCGACCGGTGCCAAGCCATCGTTCTGCTTCTCCAGGCCGGCTGTGCCGCAGGAACAGATTCCGTCATACCGGCCGCCCTTGATCCAGTGTATGCACAGTGCGCACAACACACTGCGATAGTATGTACCTCAGCTCGATGGTTGTTGGCTTGATCCAGTGTATGCACAGTGCGCACAACACACTGCGATAGTATGTACCTCAACTCGGCGATTGTTGGCTTTACGACGCGTCGACTGTTCTCATATTACGATGCGTCGTCAATTTCACGCCAATTGGTCGCGAGAGAAGGGTAGCGACGGTGGGACTGGGACCCACAACCCTTCGGTTGGAAGACGGGCACCTTACCTCCAGACTACTCGCCCCCTGGTACTCAACTTTACATTCGGAAAATATTCCATTGACACTTTGCCTTCCCTCGCCCCAGCAGTCCGACAGTCAGCCCGACAGTCAGCCCGACAGTCAGCCCGACAGTCAGTCCGACAGTCAGTCCGACAGTCAGTCCGACAGTCAGCCCGACAGTCAGCCCGACAGTCAGCCCGACAGTCAGCCCGACAGTCAGCCCGACAGTCAGCCCGACAGTCAGCCCGACAGTCAGCCCGACAGTCAGCCCGACAGTCAGCCCGACAGTCAGCCCGACAGTCAGCCCGACAGTCAGCCCGACAGTCAGCCCGACAGTCAGCCCGACAGTCAGCCCGACAGTCAGCCCGACAGTCAGCCCGACAGTCAGCCCGACAGTCAGCCCGACAGTCAGCCCGACAGTCAGCCGACAGTCAGTCCGACAGTCAGTCCGACAGTCAGTCCGACAGTCAGTCCGACAGTCAGTCCGACAGTCAGTCCGACAGTCAGTCCGACAGTCAGTCCGACAGTCAGCCCCGCAGTCACCCCGCTATGGCCGGCAATGGCCCAGCAGGGCCCCGCAGGGGTAGACACCGTGATGGTCGCCAGGCTTCAGCTCCGGTTCATGCGAAGCCGGATGTATTTTTTCGGCCGGATGTTCATCGAGCTCGACATTGATCTCGGGAGTGAAACCGAGCTGAAGCCGGCGGCAATTCGACGATAAGCGCGTCCCATTTGAGGAGATAATGTGTCGAAATGTAGCCCGCAGTCTTAAGCGGCGCGTCCACTACAGATCGGGCTGACGTCGGATCCAACCCTCCACCTCCACCTCACCTCAGGCCCCCAACGGTGTCGACGTGGTCCAACCCTCCACCTCAGGCCCCAACGGCATCGGTCTTTTGGAAAAATGCAGTGATTGGCCATCGTCCCCTTCCTCATACCCCCCAGTGCGGTTTCCCAGCCGAGCACCCCCTCGAACCAGCACACGGTCAGCGGGATCAGAACGGCAACGAGGTCGAGGGATCAGAGGGCACGCGACCCATGATCACATTTGCGGTAGGCATGTGTCGGGAATCTGACTGGTGGGCCAAATGGCGCTGGTTTGGTTCGGTTGTCCGATAATTTATTTGGCCATTACCAGCCGTGAGGACAGGAACACGCGACATCTGAGTCAGAACAGACGTAATCACTAGGTAGCCGTTGGCAGCTAGTGAGGCTCGAGGTCTTTAATTAAGCCAAGTTGTCAACAAACCGTGGCAAGTTCACCGATACTTAAACTTAAACATGATGTTGCAGGACGTCACCTTTTCAGGCCCGACCCATGCCCGGGACAACCTCAAGTGAATCTCGACCCACGCCCGGGACAGCCTCACGTGAAGCTCGACCCACGCCCGGACCTCACGTGAAGCTCGACCCACGCTCAGGACAACCTCACGTGAAGCTCGACCCACGCTCGGGACAACCTCACGTGAAGCTCGACCCACGCTCGGGACAACCTCATGTGAAGCTCGACCCATGTCCGGGACAACCTCACGTGAAGCTCGACCCACGCTCGGGACAACCTCACGTGAAGCTCGACCCACGCTCGGGACAACCTCACGTGAAGCTCGACCCACGCTCGGAACAACCTCATGTGAAGCTCGACCCATGCTCCGGGACAACCTCACGTGAAGCTCGACCCACGCCCGGGACGACCTCACGTGAAGCTCGACCCACGCTCGGGACAACCTCATGTGAAGCTCGACCCACGCTCGGGACAAAGGGGCGGGTAACATTCTCGCAGCAGCTGCAATGGCCTGTGAACCGGACGCTAACGAGCCCTCATCACTTCAGCACACGAGACAAACATCGACAGCTTCCTGCAGCGACGGCGGCGCTAGTTTCGACAGCGGGCGGAGCCATGACACCAGTGCCGTTACGTTGGAATGAATGTGTGACACAGACTGGTTTGGCTGGCCACTTGGACTAGACGGAGCAGTAAGACGGTACATAAGAATGCACGGACAGAGGTCTGACGTTGATTTTCTACATGCCATACTATAAGCTAATTTTCAACGAAGGAATTAGCGTTCGGAGTTTCATAAACTCCGGAACAGAATAGAAAACTGCACACCTCGCTAAGCCCAACACTTCGGAGCATATTTCAGAGACGGTTTGCAAATCATTCATAGCATTAAACGTGCAAACGAGGCGGTCACACTAACTATGAACTAATTAAATTTATCTCCGCCAAGTAGCCAGCTTTTTGTCTTTCGCCTTTTTTACTTTGTTTCCGGAACGCGAAGGCCCGGCGATATGTCGGATCTCAACACGGCATGATGAAAGGCATGATTGATCGATGAAAAATGTAAGCAGCACTCCAACAAACAAACAAAACGCTAACGTCATTCGCCACAAGTTAATGGTGAGCACAGGTGCCGCCTGGTGTTATTCATTGATAGGGGGAGGGCTAAGTGATCCTTTTGATGTCCTAAGCTGCCTCGAAAGCCATTTGATCTAGTGTACGCCCTTAGGCCGAATAGCTAAGCTTCAGTCTTATTGGGGGCGGGGGGGGGGGGTGCAAATCAATGATTGAGGGGCTGATGACCCCTACCCCCCTTTGCGTATAGTTAGACACCCATGATAGCGAGCAATTAAGCATACATCATCAATGAACGATGCATGATTAAAAACGAATCGTTTAAGCACACCTAAGACGTTTGTGAACCGACCTCGAATGTAAATTGTACTAACGTTGACAATTGCTGACATTAACACTGTATACTTTAATGTCGCAACATTATTATTGTATTGATACAGTCCAGTCACTTTCAGCCGCAGTTATGCCGTTCCGTTCGAGTCGCTTCAGGCCATCGCATAGCCCCACCCCCGGCTTGGAGATTCCGTTAGCAACTGACCCGATAAGGTCGGGTACATGGCACTGGGGCGGCCGTGTCGGTGCATTGACGACATGTCAATCGCTCCGTCAAACTTCTGCCGCTGAATTGGAATTCGCAGACCGAGCAGTGGGGTCGAGGTTAACGCAACAAGCTCTGCTTAGCACGGGACCCCGGTCCGTACAGCCGGCACAAGTATTTGGAGTACGCTTTTTTCTTCGTCAACGCTCCTCACCGATGAAGGGTGTGAGCAGAGCGAAGAGTATGCCAGTCGCAGCCAAGATGGCGAAGCCCAGGTGGTGCTGCAGAAGCAGTGGCCAGTCATGCAGACCCAGCTGGACGAACGTCTCGGTCAGGTTGCCCGCCTTCCGGGCCGCCTCCAGCTGGTGCGCGTCTGAGAAAGGCCAGGTCAGGTCAGGTCACGACCGGTAGGGCCGGGTCTGGGTCAAGTTCAAGCTGATGTCAAGTCAGGCTGGGTCCTGTCAAGTTAGGTGAAGTCAGGTGGAACGCCCAGCATCCATCCACTCATATTTGGTTTCGCTAGTTCATTTGAGTGTTGGTCAGGTTAGGTGCCAGTCATCCAGTGTGTCCAAATTGGGACATGTGGGTGGAAAACAATACACGACAGGATAGATATTTACGTCTTACGTCACATATGCAGCTTTTGTTGACATCTTAAATGTGGCTGTTTCAGTGCACTCGAGACATGATAGACCCTATAATAAAACACAGCTAGCACGAATGGCCTTCATGTGCCACATATAGGCTTTGAAGTGATGATGGGTTGTACGCAGACTTCGAATCATGTTACAAAGCTTCATACAAGATGCATTGATACATCATTTGACATTTTAGTTACATCTCTAATAGGAAAATGGTAAAATATATATTTTCATCTCACGCTCAGGTGAACATTAGCGTGCGAAGCTCCAAAAAAATGAAAGAAAATGATTCCACGTTTATTCAGGAACATAGACGATGCAGCACTAAAGAACATAACAAAGCAGCACTAAAGAAACATGCGATGGATTTTGTTGATCAATATCAAGGAATTGGTGTGACCTAATTAATGAATAGATAGCCAGTTGTAGCAATGCTGTTTACTATGTATTACCTGTTGTTCTGTTCTTGCATTTGTCTCTGGTTTTGTGTTTTCGCGACTCTTCTCCTATTTTCTTTTCTCAGTTTTGGTTTTCCTCCGCCGTTTTGCTATGCTTAGCGTAGCTGCCCTTATATTTTACTTGTGCATTGTTCTATGACAGTCACTGTATGGCAGTTATTTAGCCCGATATAGTCAGTTATAGTCACTAATACCCTGATATAGACAGTTCCGGGAGCCTGGCTGATGTTACTAGGTCGGCTACCTGTCAGCTTGGGTCTCGGAATGTGCACTTTACTAATTTTGGTGGCGAGCTCTCCTTGCAAAAAAAGTACAAAAAAAGCGGAGTGGTGTGACCTAACCTGATTTGCATCCAACCTGTATATACCTGAAGGGATAATGACGCAGCGAGGTTACACGGGTAAGAAAGGGCACTCCCGCCTACCTATTAATTGGTACGGGTATTTAAAAAAAAGATGAATTTGTCACACTGCAGTACTCGATACACTCAGGGCACCTGCCAGTAATCCTCCCGATTGTCACCCAGCTTGATCTGGCGTCTATCAAAGAGCACTACTCATTAAAACAGCAGTGCACATTTTCAACAAAAAAAAACAGTTCGGTCCAGAAGAGCGGCACACATCCAGTGTGTAATGTAGAATGTACGGCACATCGGACAGCAGCGTGTACGGCTACGTCGTTCGCAGCTCGACCCCCACCCCGCCCGCTACAAGTCTGCCATCCCGCTGACGGGCCGATCACCGCTCTGGTCAGGCGTCCCATGAAATACGGCCGCCACACAACGGATCAGTTCCGACAGAGGTCACTGGGTGCCGCGCCAGAGGCCGACCTGCCGGCCAGAGTTGCGGCCGCCTGCCTCACCACACCGGGCGGCCCCGCCGACTGGGTTCCGGTCGCGGCCGCCGGGCGGCGCTGGGCTCGCCGGGTCGCGGCGTCGGCGGAGTCGGCGGCGCGGGTCAGAGGTCGGGTCACGACGCACGTGAGAGAACGGTCGGGAGAGGCGCAAACAAGCGACGGCCTGCGCTCGGCGGTGGGTGAGCGGCATGACGTCTCACGCCGCGTGACGCGTGACGACTCGGCGTGCGGAGGTGACTCGCGTCAGGCGCGCTAGCTGCGGCCGACCACCGCTGGCTGGCCGAGCGGCCTACAGACTTGCCGATACGTTGGTATCGACGTCGTTGGTTAGTCGCCGTCGACACGCTCAGAGCCGGCTGGTCGTTGATTCGTCGATCGTTGATCGTTGATCGCCGTGCTGATGCCACGTTAGCACGCCGTCACGTTAGCAAGTTGCTACGTTAGCATGTTACGTTGGTTTGGTTGGTTATTTGAGTTTTAGGGCGCATCGATGTTACGTTAACAAGTTGCCACGTTAGCACGTTGCCACGTTATCGCTGGGAACCGTCTGCACCGCGTCGGGGTTGTTAAACATGGACGACATTAACCGACGGCCGCCGAGCTACAGTGTGCGCCCGGAGAAATCCAGCTGCAACACCAGAGGACATCAATTCTTCTCCAGAAGTGCATGCCACCCTCCCCATCGGGGAGAATCTAGTCAGGTCACTAGAGGGATCACCAGTGGGATCACCAGAAGGATCACAAGAGGGACCACCTGAGGGATCACCAGAGGGTTCACTAGTGGGATCACCAGAGGGGACCAGGCCGACAGGTTGAACACCAGACCGAGTTCTCCTCTGGAGGTGACACCCCCCCCCCCCCCCGGAGATTACCTGCAATCGTTTGCACTCAAAGTAGCAACATTGCAGCTTAGTGTCGACGGGAAATAATAACCGATATGTTGCATCATTGCCAAAACGATATGTTCTACGATTATTAACTGTTAATGCGGGCTGGTCCCCAGGTGGGCGGGCCGAGTCCCAGGTGGGCGGGCCGAGTCCCGGGTGGGCGGGCCGAGCCCCAGGTGGACGGGCCGAGCTCCAGGTGGGCGGGCCGAGCCCCAGGTGGACGGGCCGAGTCCCGGGTGGGCGGGCTGATCCCCAGGTGGGCGGGCTGATCCCCAGGTGGGCGGGCCGAGCCCCAGGTGGGCGGGCCGAGTCCCGGGTGGGCGGGCTGATCCCCAGGTGGGCGGGCCGGGTCCCGGGTGGGCGGGCTGATCCCCAGGTGGGCGGGCCGAGCCCCGGGTGGGCGGGCTGGTCCCCAGGTGGGCGGGCCGGGTCCCGGGTGGGCGGGCCGAGCCCCAGGTGGGCGGGCCGAGCCCCAGGTGGGCGGGCGGGCGGGCCGCCGAGCCCCAGGTGGGCGGGCCGAGCTCCAGGTGGGCGGGCATCGGCCGTGTCACGACTCGCGAGTGTCGTGACGTCAGCCACCGCAGCGTGCGGCGCAGTCTGGCGGGCAGCCGCTCAGTCTGGTCTGGCCGCGGGCGCATCGCCGCCCAGCCAGGGGCAGCCCAACAGCGGGACCAGACTGGTCCGGCCGCCGCACACTGGGACAACTCCCGTGAAACCCGGCCAAACAGCCTTACCGCAAAAGTATGCTGGTTGCAGAAACAACGTTTGTTCCACTGGAAAGAGTTTCAAATTTGCTCTGTTTTATCAAGACCGATTAGGCCGAAAATGCCATGGATCTAAGTGCCAGAGAGGGCACTCACCCTCCCTGTGTGTTTAGCACAGTCACGGTGACGCGCGTCACGGCTGTACGGTCTCTGCCGAGGTGTCGCACGACTGGGCTGATGGTCGCACCTTTGGGCCGTACTGGCCACGCACGATCACATGGCACCGTGGACAGTGGACACAGTGGACACAGTGGACACAGTGGACACAGTGGACGACTCGTGCATGGATCAGGCGTCACTTTTAATGTTTTGCAAAGGCTTAAAATAGCAGTGCCCGGTCAGGACCCATGCTCATTTTGTTTTCTTTCAAAAACCTGGATGCCCAGGCACCTGACGCAGCATATCTCACCCGTCCATGTCCATCGCAAACACTACCTGGAGAGGACAAGTTCTGCATGAAGTGGAGCGATGGCCACAACACCTTCTGGTGTCAAAATAACAAAATTAGCCTCTCGCGATTTGACGACTTCGCAAAATATACTACATAACTCTGCACAAGCGCTGTAACTTCTGCGCAACGTAACGCAACGACGGGGTCGCAGCCGTTCCGTGACGCCTGATCCGAACTGTTCCGAAATAACTCCGGACACTCGAATAAACTCAGACAGCTGCGGCGGCATCAGTAAATCGGGTTTTTTCATATCCGACACACGTAAGTACGTAACGCAGTGAGGTGAGTCACCAATTACAATGGCACGCCCAACGGAGGGGCTGCGGCGATGGCGGTGACAGCCCCTCAATATTCCGGTCATTCTACTGGCTCCTGCACCGCTCCTGCTCCTGTGGAGCTCCTGCACCCTGTGCAGTCTCATTGCCAGACCAGATCCATCGGATCTTCACTCGGGCACAGGGGCCGATCCAGGAATGCCATGGGGGAGGGGGGGGGGCACTTGTCAGTTGAGGCGCCATTTCCTAGGAGTGGCGCCACTACTGACGTTTCTTGATGGACTCCTTCGGCTGAACATCCGTTGAGCGGGGATGGCGAGGGGTGCGCTCGAGCCTACCTGGAGTGGCTGGAGGGCCTTTTCCCGGTCATAGAGGCTACTCTTATCCATGGCGGCATATGCTCCCAGCGCCCCCTCCCCTCCTGTGCCCCCTGATCGGGCTGACATTGTGTCCAGCAGAAGCTGCAGCGGTGGGGAGCGGCAGTGATTCCCACCAATCACCACATATAAGTCACGACACTTTCCCGGCGCGACGTGCGGGGTTTCCCAGCGCTGCGGTCTGGCTCTGGGAGTCACCGACGTGCGGGGTCTCCCAGCTCTGCGGTCTGGCTCTGGGAGTCACCGACGTGCGGGGTCTCCCAGCTCTGCGGTCTGGCTCTGGGAGTCACCGACGTGCGGGGTCTCCCAGCTCTGCCGTCTGGTTCTGGCGCGGTCTCCCAGCGCTGCCGTCTGGTTCTGGGAGTCACCGACGTGCGGGTTCTCCCAGCGCTGCCGTCTGGTTCTGGGAGTCACCGACGTGCGGGGTCTCCCAGCGCTGCGGTCTGGTTCTGGGAGTCACCGACGTGCGGGTTCTCCCAGCGTTGCCGTCTGGTTCTGGCGCGGTCTCCCAGCGCTGCCGTCTGGTTCTGGGAGTAACCGATGCGTGACGCTGGCCAACTACCTCCCGTGGCTTCGCGGCGGTTGGGGACGAGCGTCAAGGACGGCCTGCCGTTGTCACGCGCACCAGCTTACCTGGCGTGACATCAGACTCGAGACGTACCCGAACGGCCCACACGGCCCTTACCTAGTGGGACAGGAGACTCGAGACGTACCCGAACGGCCCACACGGCCCTTACCTAGTGGGACAGGAGACTCGAGACGTACCCGAACGGCCCACACGGCCCTTACCTAGTGGGACAGGAGACTCGAGACGTACCCGAACGGCCCACACGGCCCTTACCTAGTGGGACAGGAGACTCGAGACGTACCCGAACGGCCCACACGGCCCTTACCTAGTGGGACAGGAGACTCGGGGCGGTCCCAAACGTTCCGCACAGTTCGTGGAGTGTGCACCGAAGGGTGCAGAGTCAGATATGTGGAGCCGTTTCCCTGTGTGCCACCGGCGGCTGCGCAGCGTCCCATGCGGTATGGCAGGCACCAGGGGAGGGGCCATGGGAAGCTGCCTCCTTTTCAAATTATATTATTTTCTCAGTTTCTTTTCAAAAGCATCAATGTAGCCAAAGTATACTCCCTCCTTTCGAAATCGGCAGGAGGAAATCCTCGCTGCGAGCCTGGCTGAGCACCCGGGACGACAGGCAACATTGCTATTTAAAACTGCGATAAAATAAACAAATACCAACACCAAGCAAACTAGCAATATGGAACATAACGTAACGACTAGGGGAACTCCTCAAGTTTTCGTCCTACATGTTTGTTCAGGTCATGATATCCTTTTACAAAGGAAGGACAGAAAGAGCAGCTGAATAAATTATACATTGGCTGCCATAATTACGATCTAAACCGGCACCTTATCACCGGTTGTGAAACAGGGGAAGGACTGGGGGAATGTTCCTCCCTCATGGAAAAATTGCGCTCCGAGGACAGGGGAAGTCTCCAGTGACCTTGGCAAGGATGGTCTTGGCGATGGCGATGTAGCACTTTGATTTACAGCGCATCAGCCTATGTAAGTGTTAAACTAAATATGTGTAGCAACTCAGCCGGTGGTGGTATAAACCCACCAATATTGTTGGTGGTGTAAACCGCCAACCTCCAGCGCAACAACGGTACCCAATGTCCTTTGTTGGCAGAAGGATGCCAGCAAGGGAGGCAACTGAAACACGTAGGTCCTTCCCCTGTCCATAGCTGCTAATTAAGCGGAAAAGAAACATGTTCTGTGAAAATGGCACGATGCCGCAATCTTTACAAGTAAACACATAGGGAGCCGCCCACAGGTTTGATAAGTGATAAGAGCTCAAACCCGAACCACAAAGTGTCTCAGGTAGCAGATGATAAGAGAGAACCGGAAAATGTATGTCAGGAAAGCGTGCCCTATCTCTGACTGAGGGACCAGCAAGGCAGAATGCTCACCACTTGGATGTGCCTTTAATAGACAGAAAAACTCGTAGAATAACCTTGTGCTCGAATTAAAACGAAGAAATAGATCCAAATACACACTGTATATATTTCGCCCACGGGCCTTCCACAACAGTCCTGTTGAGAAAGCCCCGGGACCGACATATATATAGCGCGAATTTGGATCTCTCTTTGTTTTCATATGAACAAAAGGTTATTTTACGCGTTATTCTTACTCACACTCATGACCAACGCAGCATTGCACCTAATCAAACATTTAATAGACGGTCCGGCAAATCCTCGGCGGAAATTTCACCGCATCGTCCCAACTAGTCTGCACCCGGTGAATGTGCACCCGGTCTGCACCCGGTCAATGTGTTGTCAGCCGAGCCATCATAACCGTCGTGATAATCTCCCAAGTAGGACTGGCTGCAGACGGGCAGTCAGGGGCAGTCAGGGGCAGCCAGTGGAGGGCCGCGGCCGTGCCCCTCCCCGCCACACAGTGGTGGTGGTCGGCCACCTCATCAGACAGCGTCTGGACTGCCGGCTGCCGCGGCCGTGCCTCTCGCAGCCCCACAGTGGTAGTGGTCGGCCACCTCATCAGACAGCGTCTGGACTGCCGGCTGCCGCGGCCGTGCCTCTCCCAGCCCCACAGTGGTGGTGGTCGGCCACCTCATCAGACAGCGTCTGGACTGCCGGCTGCCGCGGCCGTGCCTCTCCCAGCCCCACAGTGGTGGTGGTCGGCCACCTCATCAGACAGCGTCTGGACTGCCGGCTGCCGCGGCCGTGCCTCTCCCAGCCCCACAGTGGTGGTGGTCGGCCACCTCATCAGACAGCGTCTGGACTGCCGGCTGCCGCGACCGTGCCTCTCGCAGCCCCACAGTGGTGGTGGTCGGCCACCTCATCAGACAGCGTCTGGACTGCCGGCTGCCGCGGCCGTGCCCCTCCCCGCCCCACAGGTCGTCAGCCGACCCAGAAGAGTCGGCTTTAATTGGTCGGGCAGCAGTTTGAGGCGGCCAATCGGGGTCAGACACGTCCTGGACACGACGGTTTCGTTCCCGACCCACAAACCATCAGCGCCAGCAAATCGTTCCGGCAAACCGCCAGGTGCCAGCTCACCTCGCGCCCATTGCTCCGGCGAACCGCCAGGTGCCCGTTCACCTCGCGCCCATCGCTCCGTCGAACAGTCAGGTGCCCGCTCATCTCGTGGCCATCGCTCCGTCGAACAGTCAGGCGCCAGCTCACCTCGCGCACATCGCTCCGGCGAACCGCCAGGCGCCAGCTCACCTCGCGCCCATCGCTCCGGCGAACCGCCAGGCGCCAGCTCACCTCGCGCCCATCGCTCCGTCGAACAGTCAGGTGCCCGCTCATCTCGTGGCCATCGCTCCGTCGAACAGTCAGGTGCCAGCTCACCTCGCGCCCATCGCTCCGGCGAACCGCCAGGTGCCCTCCTGGCCCTCCTGGCCCTCCTGGTCACCTCGTGGCCACCATAACAGTACCGCACAGCGAAAACCAACGGCAAGCGAAGTGCCCTGCTTGTGTCTGCCGTTCGTCTCAGTTTCTACCAGACGTCTATTGGTGGAAATATTGTTGCAATGGTTCATGTTCAACAATTCTGGGGTGGTCTAGCGGTGGGCGTCGCCACCGCTGGCCTCACTGGGATTCCAACCTCACCTAAATTTTTCCCACCACCGCCTTATCCCTCCAACTTGGAAATCGTTCCTGCACTCCGCCGTCGGACCCCAACTGGAAACTGAAGGCGGTGACGCCCTTGATGATAAGGCACGCAAAGTACTGAGATCATCAGGCATGCAAGCCAGTATGATAGCATCCGCATTCAAGGATATATGACGATTGCATCAAGCAGTGTCCGGTAGTTAGCTCTGGTGCTCCATAGCAAAACAGGTTGTAATATTATAATATGCTATGCCACATCCCCACGGGTGTAAATAATAACGCCGGTGGCGTCCCGCCTCTAGCCACAGTCTGGTCCGGCACATAAAGGCCGCCAGTGCTGGGAAACGAACCACCGACCTTCACCTGCCAACACACTGTCCACACACTGTCGATGACCGTGAGCGGATCGCATGCAGGGCAATGAATGGCTATTGTCGAGTGTATGAATGGCTTCCTGCCACTTGGGGACCACGGCAGGGCATTTCGATCAACAACGTGCGGCGCACGGGCATTGTGCGGTCTGTGCCCCTGCCAACAACAGCGACTCTCTCTCTCTCTCTCTCTGTTGTGGTACGACTGCTGCAGTCTTCTGCAGTGCACTGCAGATTTCAACAGGACACCACAAGACTCCAGAGCGACACAGTCCAGACTAGACCGAGGTCAAGTACCAGTGGGCGAGTACTCTGGGGGTAGGGTGCCCGTCTCCCAGCCGAAAGGTTGTGGGCTCGAGTCCCACCTGTCGCTACTCTCCGCTCGCGACAAATCGGAGTAGACGATCTGCGAAGCTTACGACCTGAGACAGTCGACGCGTCGAAAAGCCGATAGCCGACCTGAGGTTCAGTGCCAGTGCAGTTCGGTGCAGTTCAGCATCAGTTCAGCATCAGTGCGGCTGTGAGTCAGCGCCGCTGAGCATCAGTTCAGATGAGCGCCGGCCCAGTTCGCTACCAGCACGTTTGGTCAGTGCAAGTTTGCAAGTTTGAATCGGTGCAGACTGCAGATGGCTCCTTAATGGGGATTTAAGCATTGGCCGACCGGCTAAGGCTTGGCTGATGGTCAGGTGGTCGTGCTTCAAATTTGCATAACCCTACATCCATGGACTGCAAAAGACAAGAAACACAAAACACAAACAAACAAACAAACAAGACAAACAGACAAGACAAGACACGACACGACACGACAAGACAAGACATGACATGACAAGACATGACAAGACATGACATGACATGACATGACATGACATGACAGGACCAGGCTGGGCTGGAACGGGCCGGTCGAGGCTAGGCTGGACAGTACCGGGCCGGCTGAGCCAGGCGCCAACTTGCACAATCACCATGCACGTGAGAAACGGCCGGCTATCTACAATCAGCGGCCATGTGAGCTGGCATGATTCACACACGAGTCTGTCGGAAAAGAGGACGGGGCCGCCTCGGCTACTGCGCGCTCCCACCGGCCACGGCTGTCGATAGTGCTGCGGTACAGCGTCAGCGGCGACGTCAAGGCGCTGCGGCTCACGACTGGCTCACGACTGGACTCACGGCTGGGCTCACGACTGGGTTCACGGCTGAGCTCACGACTGGACTCACGACTGGACTCACGACTGGACTCACGACTGGACTCGCGACTGGACTCGCGACTGGACTCGCGACTGGACTCACGACTGGACTCACGACTGGACTCACGACTGGACTCACGACTGGACTCACGACTGGACTCACGGCTGCACGTGTTGCCAACTGGTGCAGGTGCTCACAGGTCATGTCAGCTGGTGGCTCTGAAGCAGCCGGCTAGCTGCCTGCCTACGATGGTGCTTGGGGCTGTCAGCGAGTCGGGCGGAAGTTGGCAGGACATTTCCCATTGGGCAATACATCAGATAATGGCTTTTCTCAGTGGAGTAGGAACTGTTCCAAACTGGCGCAGCAGTAGTCATTTTAAAGTCGATTCATTCTACGCAACGCCCATGGGTCAATGTTAAACTCGTCTCAAGTTGAGGCGGCACATTTCCCCTCTGCCTCCTCCCCTCCCAATTCCTACGCACACGACTGTTCCCATCAAATTCTGACTGCATGAAGCGTTGCGCGAGTCGCAGCAAGCAATGACTGGACATATTCCAGCGCCGAGGAAGTCACGCATCGCAAGCCCAGCACCCCAGGTAATCCGAGCGTGTCACCACGGCTTAATCACCGGCCGTGGAGCGCATATACCCGCCGCAGTCCTTCAGTCATGATATCTGATCACGAGACAGGCGATTCCGGATCTGCCATTCATTGCCAAACATATTCTTCAGCACGCGATCGCGCATTGCCACAGCGGAGGTGCCCTTCCCCTCCCTCAGACACGGCCGCGGCGGCAGAGGCGGCAACGGTCAGTGTGCGGTGGAGGTGCCCTTCCCCTCCCTCAGACACGGCCGCGGCGGCAGAGGCGGCAGAGGCGGCAGAGGCGGCAGCGGTCAGTGTGCGGTGGTGGTGCCCTTCCCCTCCCTCAGACACGGCCGCGGCGGCAGAGGCGGCAGAGGCGGCAGCGGTCAGTGTGCGGTCGTGGTGCCCTTCCCCTCCCTCAGACACGGCCGGGGCGGCAGAGGCGGCAGCGGTCAGTGTGCGGTGGTGGTGCCCTTCCCCTCCCTCAGACACGGCGCGGCGGCAGAGACGGCAGAGGCGGCAGAGGAGGCAGCGGTCAGTGCGCGGTGGTGATGCCCTTCCCCTCCCTCAGACGCTGCCGTGGCGAATGCGGGGCGTGACGGAGAAGAGGGTAGCCGAGAGGGGCGAGATCTGGGGGCGACGTCAGCTGACGCTCGACCATGATCAGTCAGCTGATTATGGGACGGGAGGGGGAGCGACGACGAGGGGAGCCCTCGACCACGTGACTCGCTCATGGCTGCTATTTCGCCTGAAGAATTGGGGACGAAAGCCAGAACATTATCTTGGCATACAAATAACATTAACGCAACCAATTTTTGCGCTCTTCTATAATTCTTTCTATAAACCATCGCAGGTCTCACTCCAAAAATACATAGCTAAAGAGTCCGGTGGTGGTGGTGGTGGTGGTGGTGGTGGTGGTGCGAGTCAGGAAGAAGATTCGTATCCCCAACACAGACATAGCGTCAAGACATATCCACTGTCACGCCACCAGCATAATGTCCTGGATACAATAGCTTGGCTCCTAAAGCTATGACCGTGCATCGTATACCAAAGCAAAGTCAACACCACGACTCAGCTACCATCACCGGGCATGTGATGGTATAAGGTCAACACCACGAGTCACCGACCATCACCGGCAATGCATGCACTCTCCCGACGCCACATATGCTACCCACTTCTCCGTGAATTATGGTTGCTAATCGCATGTCATTAATGTGTACTTGTAAACAGCTACCTGTTCCGCAGCCGTTCTCCGTGGGACTCGTTTACGCTCTGGGTAAATGGGGTGATTTTCCTCCGACTCAGGAATCTAATCGTCACAAATCTACAACACAAGTGATTGATTGATTGATTGCTTGGGCTTAGGGGCGCATCAACTGCTACTGGTTATGTAGCGCCCGTGATATGCGAATACATCCGTTGTGGTGGGCGGACGGATGTCAGCTATTATGTCCGGACCGCACTACAACATCTACACCTACATCTGCAATTGACACACCATGCAGCGCAGCAAAATCACCATGTGCGCCTGCGCCAACATCCGCCCGTGTCCTTCACCGATCTGGTCGAGTCGTGAAATTAGTCTCGCCACAACACGCCTCTCAGTCCCGAGCCCCATCCCGAGCCCCATCGGTCAGTGAAGCGGCGGAGGGCGATCACCCGACCAGATCGCAGGCAGTTCGGCAGACGGACAAATCTCCGGCTTCCTGCTCTGTCCGTGCGCGCTTATCTCCATCCATGGGCATCGCGACAGTGGTGGACGGGGGAACGTCCGTCCGTCCGTCCGTCCGTCCGTCCGTCCGTCCGTCCGTCCGTCCGTCCGTCCGTCCGTCCGTCCGTCCGTCCATCCATCCATCCATATCCACGTATCACTGGTACCACCGGAGGCTCGGAACCTCTCGGCAGACCCGGAACCTCTCGGCAGACCCGGAACGAGCCGGTGGATCGGGCGTCCGTCGAACTCTGCGGAACAGAGCCGGCCCGGCCCGCCCAGAGACGGCCGCCGGCTGTCGGCGGCAGCCAGCGGCGTCACGCCGCGTGACACGGCCGGCGTCACGCCGGGGAGGCGACCGAGCGTCACGCCGCGTGACACGGCCGGCGGCACGCCGGAGAGGCGACCGAGCGTCACGCGGCGTGACCGTCCGAGACGACAGCGGGCGGCGGCTCCGGCTCCGTCTCCGGCTCCGGCGGCCGGCGGCGGCGGCCGCGGCTTTGGCAGCCGGCCGGGCGACACTCGGTTCAGATCCCAGCGGGCCGGCAAAAACCGGCACAAAAAGGCGACCCTCGTCGGCCGACGCCGTCCGAACACCGGCTCCGCCGCCGAGCCGCGTCGGCGGCGATGGCGGGTGTCGAATGTCGAATGTTGACGTGTTGAATGTTGATGTGTCCAATGTTGATGTGTCCAATGTCGATGTGTCCAATGTCGATGTGTCCAATGTTGATGTGTCCAATGTCGATGTGTCCAATGTCGATGTGTCCAATGTCGATGTGTCCACTGTTGATGTGTTGCATGTTCAGGTGTTGAATGGTGAGGTGTCGAATGTTGAGGTGTCAAATGTTGAGGTGTCAAATGTTGAGGTATCGAGTGTTGAGGTATCGAATGTTGGTGTCGAATGTTGAGGTGACGAATGTTGAGGTGTCGAGTGTTGATGTGTCGAGAATGTTGAGATGTCGAATGTTGAGGTGTCGAATGTTGATGTGTCGAATATTGATGTGTTGAATGTTGAGGTGCTGAATGTTGAGGTGTCGAATGTAGATGTGTCGAATGTCTAGGTGTCGAATGTCCAGGTGTTGAATGTTGAGGTTTCGAATGTTGAGGTGTCAGGAATCGGCTCTGGTTGTAGAGAGGACAGTTCCTCTTGCAGAGGAATTATCCTCCAGACGGATCGAAGATTGACGGGATTACATTCCTCCCTGAGCACATTTTGCGAATGGACTTCGTCGCTGATTGGAAATGTGTCGGCCTGATATACCTCAAGAAAGTAGTTTCCAAGTAACTTTCCGTCACGCTTACATGCATTTTCAAATTTATTCACGATACACAAGAGACCCGTGGAGCTGAGTGATCCAAGTTCCATCGGCACCAAGCGCCATAATGCATAATAAATACTGTCATAGTAGGAGTCGGGTGAACAACAATGTGCTGTTCGTAATTCAATTCGCCATGTTATGGCGAATTGAATTAGTCGCCATGGTTGAATTCAATTGAATTGAATGTCGCCATGGTCCCACGATTGTTACCCATTGAACTTCTGAAACTTCCGCCTCAATTCTTCGCCAGCATTTGGTATTTTGGTGTCGCATGTCTCCCCCGTGTACTTGCATACTTTCCAATGTCCACTTCAAGACTGTCCCTAAAGCAATCTCCCAGCATCAGTATGGAACACCTGATCATGGTTAGATGTTATAGTTTAGTGGCGCCGACTGCGGTGTCGTACAGCCCAGAACCGGACCCCGCTGTCTGCGTGGGCTGTGTCCCCGCAGATCGCCCCATATCCTTCCTTCCATCTTCCCCGCCTCTTTGTAGATTCGAAGGATCTTCCCGCAATGTCCCCTCTGACAAACCCCCTCCATGTGCAATGTGATCCCCTGTGGGGTCGGATCTGCCTATCCATTATCTCCCCGTGGCGTTCCTCTGGACCTGCTACCTTGCTTGCAGCGGGCTTGCAGGTGGTGCCGCAGTCGCCTGCGGCATCAGTCAAGTCCAGGTCGTCGACATGCGAATAAATTACCATAAACAGGTTCGGTGGCAACACAGGTGTCAGTCAGGGGCGTGCCCAGCGTCAGTTAGAGGGCGGTACGTCAGAGCCGGTAGCCAAGGTCGCGTCCAGCGTCAGGCAGGACGTCAGAGCTGGCAGTCAGCGGCGCACCCAGTGTAGGTCAGAGGGCGGGACGTCATAACCAGGGTCGCGTCCAGCGTCAGCCAGAGGGCAGGACGCAGACAGAACTGCGCCAAGCCCTCCAAATCCAAGAATGCACTTCCACAGATTTATCGTGCTACCGATCAAAACCGTGGAGGAGCCGGGGAAGTAAAATAAAGTTAGTAAAGTACAAATAAGTTAGTAAGGGAATAACATGACTACATTTATGGATAGTATAGGAATGTTTCGAGCCACTTCCATCTCCCGTCCACCCAACGCTTCCCAGTTCGATTGCGACGGATTTAGTAAGCGGATAAGGTCACGTGAATCACGTGTAACGGGCTCTTCGAGGCTTATATCCTGGATAACAGTTCTTGTTGGCAGAGACTAGGACAACCGCTATTTCCAGACGACTTGCGGCGCAGTATCAATCATGGATCTACGACAATCATCAGTCACCGGAATCGGAGGCGCCCTGGGCAGAAAAGAACTATTTATGACGTCACGGGATGAAATAACGCACAGCCGAATGCTCTCAGCGCTCGCAAATGTTTCGTCAGCACTAATTCAAGATGGACAGAAAGTCGACGGCGATCTAGGTCAGCTCCAACGTCCCGTCGGCGGGAGAGGAAGATGGCAGACAAATCCCACATCAACGGCTGTGCCGGACGGTCATTGTGTGGACACATTGGCCAGCCGGGGTGCTCTGATCATCTGACGAAAGAACAAGCTTCGCCGCGCAGGAGAAATCCGCCACAACTGAGATTGTCGGCGTCCGTCCGAACACAACAGCGATCAATGCCAAATCCTCCGAACACCAAACGCAGACGTCTTCCGTCAGAAATAGCTGACGCAGGTGCGACCATAGTTCCAGCATTGTGGAGGAAACTAAGTGAGAAGAAAAACGGTAAACTTAAATGTATATTTCACCCGAGCCATGTCGTCGGAGATATGACGTCAGACAAGCCCTCAATTGCCTCGCATTTTCAGCTTCCCACAACATGTGCGATCGTTAGCAGTTCTCTGTTGGTCTACACTGGACCCTGAGATGTGTTTTCTCCCGCGGTCGGTTTTGTCAGCCTGGCGGTAACAGAGGCCGCCACCCCCGCCACGGCCGTGACAACGACCGCAGCTCCTCAGCCCGCACCGGCCACCACGGCCACAGCCGTGACAACGACCGCAGCTCCTCGGCCCGCACCGGCCACCCCCGCCACGGCCGTGACAACGACCGCAGCTCCTCAGCCCGCACCGGCCACCCCGGCCACAGCCGTGACAACGACCGCAGCTCCTCGGCCCGCACCGGCCACCCCCGCCACGGCCGTGACAACGACGGCAGCTCCTCGGCCCGCACCGGCCACCCGGTCACACCGGTCACGCCCGCTTTGGCCGAGTAACTGGCCGGGTGACCTCGGACAGCTGATCACTTCCTCCGTCGAACGGCCATCCCACGTGATTCAATCAGGCTCTGCGCTGTTATTTAATATCTACGTACTTGTCACACCGCCAGTGACATGACCCAACGTTAAGATAGTGGTTAAGGTTAAGACCCAACGTTAAGATAGTGGTGTTTCGTTAGGTGTGAGGTGTCGAACAGAGTATCGTTGGATGTAGAAATTCGTACTGAAAATTTCGTTATAAAATATAATCATGTTTTTTAGGCTCAATTTTGAGCCATAGCGTACATATAAGGATATTTTCCCTTTTCCAGAAATAATCAATTTACGGATAGGTACTTATGTTAACGGCAACAATCAAAATACAAATACAATATACTGGTATTGAACAACAGCCCACATCATTTGCAATTGCTTTACTTGGAATTGTGCAAATGTTCGTGTTACACAATCCGTAATGGTGAGCACCAGCACAATGCCTGTACCTTAATGAGATACTGTTAGAAACGAGACATGCAACTTCCATAAACACACATGAAGAAGAATGATGCCGATACCTCTTTGGAAAGGATGTCGATTGCGTGTTCAGAAAGTGGTACATTCCACCCTATTTCAGGGAGAATTGATCGCTGACGTGACCTTCCATCCCGCTTCCAGATTCGCGCTAATGATGTCCTACTATAATTTCAAGTTCAAACACTGGATCGTCCTTGCAATGTGCAGCTAAATTGGCTGATTTCAGCATTCCTCCATGAAATAAAGCAATGAGTTAGTGTGCAGTATGAAAGAAGTCAAGCTACATGCATCGAAGGTAAGGAAATTGTCACCGCCAGAGAAGTGAAATTCTGCGGCTGGACGCCGCTCGGCTGCCTGCTCAGGACATCACCAAGCGCGGCCGAGCGCCACCGGCCAAAGGCTGCCGTCGGCGCCAGATATCGCCACCGACACCGCTGCCGTCAACACCGTCAACATGGTGATGTCAGGTGGTGGTAATGGACCACAGCTCGTCACCCCGGGTAGGGAGAATGGTGATGTCAGGTGGTGGTGATGGACCACAGCTTGTCACCCCGGGTAGGGAGAATGGTGATGTCAGGTGGTGGTGATGGACCACAGCTTGTCACCCCGGGTAGGGAGAATGGTGATGTCAGGTGGTGGTAATGGACCACAGCTTGTCACCCCGGGTAGGGAGAATGGTGATGTCAGGTGGTGGTAATGGACCACAGCTCGTCACCCCGGGTAGGGAGAATGGTGATGTCAGGTGGTGGTAATGGACCACAGCTCGTCACCCCGGGTAGGAGAATGGTGATGAGGAACCACTTTACCCCGGTAGGAGAATGGTGATGTCAGGTGGTGAATGGACCACAGCTCGTCACCCCGGGTAGGGAGATGGTGACCGCACCGAGGTTGTGTCAGGTGGTGGTAATGGACCACAGCTCGTCACCCCGGGTAGGGAGAATGGTGATGTCAGGTGGTGGTAATGGACCACAGCTTGTCACCCCGGGTAGGGAGAATGGTGATGTCAGGTGGTGGTAATGGACCACAGCTCGTCACCCCGGGTAGGGAGAATGGTGATGTCAGGTGGTGGTAATGGACCACAGCTTGTCACCCCGGGTAGGGAGAATGGTGATGTCAGGTGGTGGTAATGGACCACAGCTTGTCACCCCGGGTAGGGAGAAATACTGCATACATGTCCGCCTTTCCACTCGATGTATGATTTGCCGGATGCAGTCGGACATCTCGCGCTATTCAGGCATGAAGGACCGATCCTGAACACAGCTGCAGTCCTGACGGTGTCCTCTGAAATATGACGTCATATGCTTGATAGACGACGCCACGAGGTCGGCTGTCGCCGTGGGCTGTGACGTGGCTTTCGGCATCGTCAACACCCAGACTCGCTCAGGCAACACGAGGAAAACGGTGAAATCTTGCAGGACCAAACATAAAATATTCCAGAATGCGAAACATACTTTCCCCAACACGAAGCCATGAAGGGGTAGCCGTGGGGAAGTACAGAGGTTCCGCATTCCTTCATCACAGAGGAAGTACAGAGGCTCCGCATCCCTTCATCATAGAGGCAGTACAGAGGCTCCGCATCACTACACCAGAGGCGGTACAGCGGCTCCGCATCCATTCACTGCAGAGGCAGTACAGAGGAAGTACAGGGGTAGTACAGAGGCAGTACAGATTCCCCACACCCCTTCACTACAGAGGAAGTACAGAGGCTCCGCATCTCCTCACCACAAGAGAAGTGCAGAGGCTCCGCATATCTTCACCATAGCTTACAGAACACTAGCAGCTTACTTGCGTTTTGCCTGTTGCTTTAAGCCATTGCTTTGCTGCTTGTATTGCTTGCTTCCAGCGTACTGCTAATTGTTGAAGCAAAAACACAACTTTAGCCAGGTGAAAGATCTACGTCAGCCTTAAGGTGGGATTTGACCAATTATCTTTCATATTCTGCCCTCCTTTTGATCGTACTGTGTGCCCCTCGCCTCCTTCCATGTAGCACATACAACACCGAATGGCTGTTGGCATTGAGCCCAGAACACCGAGTACCTACACGTCTAGTATTAAGCTCGCCTGGAAGAAGTGGGCCTAAATCCCCAACGGCAACACAGCTCCCACTGATGTGTTGTTTCTCACCGCTGCCGTACGCGCCGGCCGGTTTCCCTGTGCGCTGTTCATGTCATAATCTACGTCATTATGGCACGGTGGCCGTAGCCATTGGGCGCGGTCGAGCTGCCACAGCTGCCACAGCTGCCACGGCTGCCACGGCTGCCACGGCTGCCACGGCTGCCACGGCTGCCACGGCTGCCACGGCCGCCACGGCCGCCACGGCCGCCACGGCCGCCACAGCCGCCACGGCCGCCACGGCCGCCACGGCTGCCACGGCTGCCACGGCTGCCACGGCTGCCACGGCTGCCACGGCTGCCACGGCTGCCACGGCTGCCACAGCTGCCACGGCCGCCACGGCCGCCACCCCACCGCCAGAAACCACACGACGCTGCAGGAGCAGCCGCCACGGCCGCCACGGCCGCCACGGCCGCCACGGCCGCCACCGCCGCCACCGCCGCCACGGCCGCCACGGCCGCCACGGCTGCCACGGCTGCCACGGCTGCCACGGCTGCCACGGCTGCCACGGCTGCCACGGCTGCCACGGCTGCCACGGCTGCCACGGCTGCCACGGCTGCCACGGCTGCCACGGCTGCCACGGCTGCCACGGCTGCCACGGCTGCCACGGCTGCCACGGCTGCCACGGCTGCCACGGCTGCCACGGCTGCCACGGCTGCCACGGCTGCCACGGCTGCCACGGCTGCCACGGCTGCCACGGCTGCCACGGCTGCCACAGCTGCCACGGCAGGCAGCACATAACCGTCTCCGCACCGGTCAGCACATCTACCAAAGCGCACCTCAAGGCGCTACACGGAAACAGTTGACACCAGCCGGCAGGCAGCACATAACCGTCTCCGCACCAGTCAGCACGTCTACCAAAGCGCACCTCAAGGCGCTACACGGAAACAGCTGCCACGGCTGCCACGGCTGCCAGGCTGCCCGGCTGCCACGGCAGGCAGCACATAACCGTCTCCGCACCGGTCAGCACATCTACCAAAGCGCACCTCAAGGCGCTACACGGAAACAGTTGACACCAGCCGCTCCAGGTGGTCCGCATCCCCTTCGTGAGGGGAGAGGGCAGCGCCTCGAATGCCTGGCAGATGACGTGGCTCCGCCGTCTGGATGCCTGTATCAATGGCAGTCTGATACCACACTGATCTGTTCAACTCATTGTTTATCGTGGGCAAGGCATCACTGGGTCGGCAAGGTTGTAGACAAAGTTGGCGCCTATGCTGTTAGTTAGTTATTGTGGTTTAGGGGCGCATCGACTGCACAGGTCATATAGCGCCCATATCTCAGTCATTTAAACATAAAAGCGAGTGAACGTCAGTTCGGACAGTTCGGAACGTCAGTTCGGACAACGAGTTATAAGACGATGTCGAATCTGTTGATGATAAAACTGGTGCTAGCCATGTCTGCAGCAGCATGTTAATGACTGGAGTAAATCACGGGAAATCTAACTTCCTGCCACGGCTGCCACGGCCGCCACGGCGCCACGGCCGCCACGGCCGCCACGCGCCACGGCGCCACGGCTGCCACGGCTGCCACGGCTGCCACGGCTGCCACGGCTGCCACGGCTGCCACGGCTGCCACGGCTGCCACGGCTGCCACGGCTGCCACGGCTGCCACGGCTGCCACGGCAGGCAGCACATAACCGTCTCCGCACCGGTCTGCACATCTACCAAAGCGCACCTAAGGCGCTACACGGAAACAGTGACACCAGCCGCTGGTGGTCCGCATCCCCTTCGTGAGCGGAGAGGGCAGCGCCTCGAATGCCTGGCAGATGACGTGGCTCCGCCGTCTGGATGCCTGTATCAATGGCAATCTGATACCACACTGATCTGTTCAACTCATTGTTTATGGTGGGCAAGGCATCACTGGGTCGGCAAGGTTGTAGACAAAGTTGGCGCCTATGCTGTTAGTTAGTTATTGTGGTTTAGGGGCGCATCGACTGCACAGGTCATATAGCGCCCATATCTCAGTCATTTAAACATAAAAGCGAGTGAACGTCAGTTCGGACAACGAGTTATAAGACGATGTCGAATCTGTTCATGATAAAACTGGTGCTAGCCATGTCTGCAGCAGCATGTTAATGACCGGAGTAAATCACGGAAAATCTAACTTCCAAGAGGAATTTAAAAAGCTCTCCTGAGTGAACAGTGTCCGACTCATCCCCCAATACGTCCCGAAGCGAGACAGAGGTACGTCCAAAGTGACGTCTCCGTTCGTGGGCAAGCCGGGGACATGATACTAAAATGTGTCGCACTGACATTGGTGCGGTGCACCTCGGGCACCGTGGCGTCTCGTCTGACAAAATAGCACATATTACCAATATTATTTGGACAATTGGAAGGGGCAACGCAAAAGCGGAAAAAACGAATGAGTGGGAAAGCCAAAGGGCTGCGTGGGAACTTTCTACCCAGATAACAGGCCAAGAAATGCTCCGGTTCTGCTGGTCTGCACCCACCCTGCACTTCCCGGTACAGCGGTGGCAGATGCTGGCCCGACAGAAGGTCTGCGTGGCGGAGAGCTTTAGGTGGGACTGATCAATTGATGGCCGTTTGGGCAGGCAGACGGTCGCCAGGAACACAGGCCACCCATTCCAGTAAAGCGCCGATGACGTCCCGCTGCTCGCCATACCCGCACCGTCACACCGGCCCCACACTGGCGTCACCGTCCGCTCGCCGAAAGGCGTGCGGTCGAAACCCAGATGCGTCCGGAACTTCCTCCGTCCGGAACTTCCTCCGTCCGGAACTTCCTCCGTCCGGAACTTCCTCCGTCCGGAACTTCCTCCGCCCGCGATCTATCAGAGATGCTGTCAACGCGGCGTCAGCTCGGCCGTTGAATTTCTCGATAAATAGCGAATCGTCTCGATCAACTGTCACGTTCCAATCTGCCTGACAATCCTCCCGTAGGCTGCTTCCTCGGCCGTTCGCACGCATGCAGCACAGCCTATTACGTCACATGTGACGTCACCCGTCGTGACGTGACGTGACGACTGTCGGGAGGCCGCGGAATTGTGCTGCCGGACAAAGGGCGACCCTGGTGGGCCGGTTGGCCGGCCGGTCAGGAGCAACGACCGCCCAGCCGGCCACGTCAGCGACGCACCTGGCCAGTTTTGTGGCCGAACGCCAGCACGTAACGCCACTTCTTCTACAAGGCACCTCACGACCCGCAGTCTGGCACCTCGAACTTCACCAATGGTATGGCGCACAGTAAAATGTATCCGGGCCGCCATCACATGCGCAGACATTTGTTTCAGGGCTGCACCTTCCGCGTGTGCCTTTACGTTTGCGCAGAAGCAATGGAAAAAACAAACAGGAGGAAACAGCACCGTCAGCAAACACAAACTGCACGGTAGGTGTCAATGACCCCGCACTGTGGGACGGCGGCAGGATGTGCATACGGGAGGTTTATTGGAACACTATTGTTATCCAGAGGTTGGACAGCGCCGAGTTAGTTTGGGTCGGCTTGAAAGTGTGACACGTGCCATGGCATACGACATAGCATGTGATTGGCATGACGTATGACATGACATGCCGCATGATATGACGTATGACATGACATGCCGCATGATATGACGTATGACGTGGCACTTTACATGGCACGACATGACACGTGGCATGCCATATCACATGGATTGTCACATGGATTGTCACATGGAATGTCACATGGAATGCCGGCTCCCCCCGTCACTGCCGGGGGGAGGGTGGGTGAGGCCGGCTCGTCCGCTGACGTGAAGTCGCTGCTCGACGTAGAGCACGATGGATCGGAGGAATGAGTGGAGGATCGCAGTCAAATTTGGTGAAGAAAACGACGTTTGTATTCCATTACTTCCGGTCAATGGCCATGAACACAACATGAACTATCAGCAGCATTGGTCTGGGACAGGCCACACCTTCACATGTTGTTCCCCGCCGTGGGAAGCGGTACGTCACGTTTACCTCACATCACCTCCAGGACGTGAGGATTGGGGGAGGAGGGGAACAGATAAGATGAGAATGGGCGGGAAGAACAGGGAGACGACGCCCGAGGAGAATGACGATGCGATTGTATGAATAAAAAAAATATCGGGAGGAAGAAGGAACTAGAGACGACGAAGACTGGAGGACAGGACACGATGAGGAAGAGATGCGGTGGACTGGAGACGGAGTACAGGAACACGGGAAGTTAACGCAACCAGTAGCCGGAAGTCATCACTTCAGGTTCGATGCGTTGCTCAGTCACGTGACGCCGGGCGCTCCGGCGGAGTGGCACACGTGACCGTGACGTCACGATCTGGTCACGCGGGCGGTGGTGAAGCGGTTCAACTGGATGACGTGCGCCAGGGGTGCCGTCGAGGTGCGCCAGGTGCGCCAGGTGCGCCAGGGGTGTGGACCGGGGTCGAGCAACGCAGCTGATGGCTTAGTCATTGTCTCAGCGTGTACGCATGGAAAGCATAACGATTCAGTTGACAGTTGACAGTTGACAGTTGACATTTGACAGTTGACGATTGATTTCGGAATTGCAGGGGCAAGAGGCGAGAATTCAGCCGGCGAAAGGCGCAAAGGTGAACTGAAACGGAATGAAATTAATTGGTAACAGGCGATGACGCGGTTAACACAGGAGAGTGCTTGCATTTGACCTAAGGTCGTGACAGTCGAACAAAAATCCAGAATTTACAGCTGATGTGAGGATGAAGTCGATCCTCTCGTCCAGGACACTATTTTTGTATAGCACAACTGCCAGGACGGGGACGTGCCGTGACTAGAGCCTTGACGAGATGAAGACGCGTCAGCTTCTTCCACACCGCCTGCAAGCGACCTTGCCGAACAGCCCCCATTGACACAACACTGGGGGACAGTCACAACAAGCCAGCACAGATGTCATTGCTCCCGAGGCACCAAGCCGCCCCAACAGCCGCTCCAGATACAGCACAGTCGGCGACAGTCAGTCTAGCTGAGGCAACCAGGCGCCCAGCAGCCAAAACAAACAGGCACCGCGTGCGGGCTGGAGGACCACTTCCAGACCGGCCGGCCGGTCATGCTCCTCTGTCAGAGAGGTCGGGAGAACAGGTCACGGCGGACCTTGGCGGGTCGCATCAGGTCAGCGGATGAGGTTGACTTCTATCAGTGGTCGCCATCAATGCAAGTCAGATGAAGATCTCATATCAACAGAAATAAATCAAAATGTGCTCCACAGTATACATAGCATGTAATGTGACCTGACCTGATCTGGCGTAACGCTAAATTGTAGCATTGTACAACATACGTTTTCCTTTGTACAGCATACATATACTGGCGTGACATATTACCTAACGGCAGGAGCGGAGTCAGCAATTTTGATCGGGGCACTTCTTCCGCAGGGACGCCAATTCTCCTACGCCTTTTGTATTCTGAAGGGAGCGGAAAGAGTACACCTGAGCGTCCCGGTGGGACGCAACATCTCCATCGAGGGACGGAGACTAGTTATGCCCAGGGGGCCCAGTTATGTCCCAGTTTCCCGCCGCCTCCCTGAGTCCGCCACTGCGTTACGGATGCGCACGGTGATAAACGAAATTACAGAATGGTTATGACCGACTACTTACGAGACAGAACGGTTACGCACATAAACACACAGATGCAGGCAGAGTGTTGGGGGCAAGTAGCCTAGGGGTAAGTTGTCCGCCCGTCTACCAACCGTAAGGCTGTGGGATCGAGGCCCACCTGCCATTACTCTTTCCCGCAACCAATGGGCGTGACAGACTGGCGACGCCATATGACCAAACAGTTGACACGTCGTAAAACCAATAACCGCCAATAATAACCACTACCATGAACCACCAGCAATAACCACCCTGAATAACCGCCACCAATAACCGCCACCAATAACGACTACCAAGAACCACCACTAATAGCCACCACAAATAACCATCGCCAATGATCAGCACCAAACATTGAGCATAGCGGTGCCATGAAGTGACCTGACATGACACGGCGTGCCGCAAGGTGTCGCCGGACGAGGTCAGGGTGGGTGACCAGCCGGTAGCAGGTCACTCAGCACGGACCGATGCCCGCCTCTCGGCGCCAGGCTCCCCAGGTCACAGTCACCTCCTCTCGGCCTCCTCCTCTCTCAGCCTCCCGGCACCAGCTGGCGCGCGGAAGTGCAGCCAGCCGTGATGTCACGTGACCGCCGGTGGTCAGCGTGCGCAGTGCCACGTGACCACTCGGGGGTCGGCGACCCGAACCAACAGCGGATGAATCGCGTCAAACCGGGTCGGGTTGGCAGAATTAATTACAGCGGACCGAACTCGTACGATAAGAAGCAAGAACAGAACAGGGCAAGTAAACATAGTACGAGTGTATAGCTATAAAGTGTATATATTTATATAATATAAGTATATACTTATAATCCAAGCAGCGCTACATCGCCAATCGGGGCTATGTGATGTGGTTATTGGTTTTACGACACGTCGACCGTTGAGTCCTGTAGCGTCGCCAATCTCTCACGCCGATTGGTCGCGGGCGAAGAGTAGCGACAGGTGAGACTCGAACCCACTCTGGGATATGTGACAGCGCAGGGAGCGCAGAGAAGTAAAGCACACAAAATCATGCCATGTCGCTCCACGTCATGCCATGCCATGCAATTTTAAATCAAACTGGTACATCGAATCGTACCGCGTGTTTACTTGGCGTGTAGTCCGAACATTGTGTTTCCAAGCAGTAGGTACGCTAGTTTTACGTGCACCACACCACTATCATACCGTCCGCGGCACGAGACCGTGACGTACGTGAGCGACTTGTCACGGCGCTGTCACGGTGCTGTGACGGACCATGGTGGCAACGACCTCTGCATACAAACACACACACACAAACACACCTATGCATGCACACAAACACACAAACACACAAACACAAACACACACACACAAACACACAAACACACAAGCACACAAACACACGCACCGCGACGTCAACAGCCGCGCCACATGGACACCGCCGTCCTAGTCGACTGTATGGTGCGGCAGACCAGCAGTCAGAGCCGTCCCAGTCGACTGTATGGTGCGGCAGACCAGCAGTCAACAGCCGCGCCACATGGACACCGCCGTCCCAGTCGACTGTATGGTGCAGCAGACCAGCAGTCACAGCCGTCCCAGTCGACTGTATGGTGCAGCAGACCAGCAGTCACAGCCGCGCCACATGGACACCGCCGTCCCAGTCGACTGTATGGTGCAGCAGACCAGCAGTCACAGCCGTCCCAGTCGACTGTATGGTGCAGCAGACCAGCAGTCACAGCCGCGCCACATGGACACCGCCGTCCCAGTCGACTGTATGGTGCAGCAGACCAGCAGTCACAGCCGTCCCAGTCGACTGTATGGTGCAGCAGACCAGCAGTCACAGCCGCGCCACATGGACACCGCCGTCCCAGTCGACTGTATGGTGCAGCAGACCAGCAGTCACAGCCGTCCCAGTCGACTGTATGGTGCAGCAGACCAGCAGTCACAGCCGCGCCACACGGACACCGCCGTCCCAGTCGACTGTATGGTGCAGCAGACCAGCAGTCACAGCCGCGCCCGCGTCACGTGAGTCACGTGAGTCACGTGCGTCACACGTGTCCCACGCTCATCACCGTGGAGGCGGTCAGGTCATGTCCGGTTAGGTGTGAACATATTGCCAATTCGTCCGTGCCATGTCAAGTTTGTGGTTATTGGTTTTGTTAGACTGCTTTTTTGGTGTTGTTTGCGTCACAGCGTCGCCAATCTCACGTTGATTTGTCGCGAGCGAAGAGTAGCGGCAAGTAGGACTCGAACCCACAACCCTTCGGCTGAGAGATGGGCTACTTACCCCTAGGCTACTCGCGCCCTACGCCCATGAGCGTACAGGCGCTGAGCCTGTGTGGCAGTCTGTCGCAGACTGACTCTTGGTGTTTACGACGTGTCGACTGCCTTGGGTACACAGTGTTGCCAATCCCAAACACCGATTGGTCGCCGGCGAAAAAAGCGGCGACAGGCGGGAATTGATCCCACAACTTGACGGCTTGGAGATGAGCTTCCTACCCTGACCTGCTCACCCCCAAGGGAGCCTGTGGAGGTTATGCCAGAAGCTCGGTCACATTAACACAGGTGTAACGTTCACGCAAACGCGAAACGCCGTACGCGTGCGGCCTGCGTTCTACAATGGGCACATCTGATCGCACTTCACACATGTTGCATGTGTCACGCTCACGTCACATCTGATCACACATCACATCTGCTACATGTGTCACGCCCACGTCACATCCGGCAAACGTCAACAGACTGTGACCATACCTGTGCACGCCACAGCCCCCTCCCAACCCCTACCCAGGCCCACGGCCCCGCTCAGCCCACGCCGTCTCCCCTTGTCGTCTTCACTTGAAATATACAGCGCGGAGTTGTTTCCTTCGTGCCCGTGTTCACCTCATTCAGGACAAGCTCGTTCCTCTGAATAATCTGATCCCGATGGTTGTGTTTTTCAGACGCAGACTGATCCAGAGCTTCCCCGCGGATCACCGGTCAATGACGCCACAATTTTGCATAGACTCCCAGACGCGGACGGGGTTTTCCGGACGGCGGATGGTCGGTTAGTTAGTTCGGTTAGTTCTTGTTGTGGCTTGTTTATGTCGTAGGCGAGCTGTATATCGGACAGGGGAGCGGTATGACGTGCGATGCTGATGCCACCGGAGCCAACATGGGCGCAGCATGGGCGCAACATGGCCGTAGCAGTCGAGGCGCCCTAAAGCCCAAAGAACTAAATAACCATCGGAGCCACAACAGTGGTGAGAGATGGCGATGGCGGCGGGGGGCAAACGCACGGGAGACAATGACGCCAGAGAGAGACAACACTCGAGAGACAACACTCGAGAGACAACACTCGAGAGACAACACTCGAGAGACAACACTCGAGAGACAACACTCGAGAGACAACACTCGAGAGACAACACTCGAGAGACAACACTCGAGAGACAACACTCGAGAGACAACACTCGAGAGACAACACTCGAGAGAAAATAACGCCAGAGGAAATGGCGCCAGAGAGACAACACTCGAGAGATAATAACGGCCAGAGAGACAACACTCGAGAGACAATGAAGCCAGACAAACAACACTCGAGAGAAAATAACGCCACAGACAATGGCGCCAGAGACAACATTCGAGAGATAACGCCAGAGATAATGGCGCCAGAGACAACATTCAGGAGACAATGAAGCCAGAGTGACAACACCCGCTAGATAATAAAGCCAAGAAGACAACATTCGGGAGACAATGAAGCCAGAGAGACAACACTGGAGAGTCAATGGTGCCAGAGAGGCAACACTCGAAAGACAATGAAGCCAGAGAAACAATACTGGAGAGACAATGGTGCCAGAAAGACAACATTCGAAACAATGGTGCCAGAGAGACAACACTTGAGAGACAATGGTGCCAGAGAGACAACACTCGAGAGATAACGCCTTGTAGACAGCGCGGGGCAGATAACGACATCGGGGAATGTGAACAATGCACAGTGAACAGTCCGCCATCGCACTGTGGGCTGCGTGGAACTGTCTGTCAGCTGCGGTCACTGGAAGTGCCTCGCTGTCAGCTCTGAACAACTCTCTCAACAATTCAGCAGCATGATGTATGCACAGCGCACCCCGTGGTGTCCGCGTTTTAGGTGGTATTTCGTTCATGTTAACGTGCATATCTTGCCATCAACACGTTCCATCCGTGCTCTAGTCTAGTCGATGTTGTGATCAGTGTAAATGACGTGAGACCTTGACTCAACCCCATGGAAATATTATTAGATGCAATGCATGCATATACGAGCATATGCATATGCATGCAATGCATGCATATACATGCATTCTCGTATACATACATAGCACCGAGGAGAAACGCGGTGAGCGACGGTACCGTGGATACCAAACTGACAAAAGCCGGGGAATGATTACCTGGCGCGGTAGCGGTTATCCATGCGATAACAAGGATGCAAAATTGCGGAGACAACACCGGAGGGGGATCAACGGGGAGAAGACAGCACTAGAGAGATATAAAAAAACGATGGGAATATAAAGCAGGGGAATATAAATATTGGGAAGCCCGGAAAGCATGAGAAATGTGGCATACAGCACCAGGAAGATGGCAATATGTAAGATGATGCATTAAACGCATACAGTCAAAGCAAAGTAGGAGACAATGTTGGGGGACGGGACCACTCCAAGCAGACGACACTTAGTGCACAGCATCGCACTGGGGAGACAACACTCAGGACATAGCACCGCAAAGGGAGACCAGACCCAGGACACAGCACCGCATAGGGAGACAAGACTCTAGACAAGGCACCACACGGGCAGACAACACATGGAACACAACAAACACACACGGGCAGACAACACCAACACAACACACAACACACAACACACAACACACAACACACAGCACACACACACACACACACGGGCAGACAAAATACGGGGAGACAACACCACGTGGGGAGACAACACATGGGACACAGCACACACGGCACACACAACACACACGGGGTGACAACACCACGTGGGGAGACAACACATGGGACACAGCACACACGGCACACACAACACACACGGGGAGACAACACCACGTGGGGAGACAACACATGGGACACAGCACACACGGCACACACAACACACACGGGAAGACAGCACGGCCGGCACACAACACACACACGGGAAGACAGCACGGCCGGCACACACAACACACACGGGAAGACAGCACGGCCGGCGCCGCCAGACTGCTTGGCCGTCGATGACGACGTGGCGACCAGCCAATGACGTGGCGACCAGCCGATGATATGGCGACCAGTCTATGGCGTGGCTACCAGCCAATGACGTAGCGGCCAGCCGATGATATGGCGACCAGCCCATGACGTGGCGACCGGCCAATGGCGTGGCTACCAGCCAATGACGTAGCGACCAGCCGATGATATGGCGACCAGCCGATGGCGTGGCTACCAGCCGATGACGTAGCGACCAGCCGATGATATGGCGACCGGAGTCCGGAGTCGGGCCCAGCCGATCTCCAGTGGTTTGACGCGATAATAAACACGCACTCAATCGTGATATATTGCAGATGAGAGAGGACACGACCCAGGCCGGTTGCTGACGCTGCCATACTGGAAGCGCTGCCATTCTCTGCGAGATACGGTAGAGCGGTACCGTTCTCTGAGAGATACAGTAGAGCGGTACCGTTCTCATAAAGTCATAAAGTCATAAAGTGCTTGGACTTAATAAGAGCCACAAGGGCCCATCCAGTTAAGTCTGTAAATGGAAGATACCATAAGCTCGGTAAAATACCCACCCCAACCATCACCATATCCTAAAGAAACCATCCACCGACAACCCACACACCTATCAATGCCTATCTACCCTAGCTATCCAGCCCTATTCCCTTGATCCCTCTTAACATATGTGGATTGAATGCCATACCAATAATTTTCGAACTGCATCCATTCCTGCTTAAAGGGGTCTGCGCCGTGCACACTTAGCATAAATCTCAACACATCCATCACAAATTAGAACGCAACAAATATTTTCCTGTCTAAAAAAATTTGTCCACCCTACTTCTAAATACATTCAATAAGGAACTCGCCACAACATCAGCAGGCAGCCTATTCCACTGATCAACAACCCTTTGACTGAAGACCTGTTGTCGCTTAACTGTCCTACACCTCAACTTGTCTAAGCTGAATTGATGACCCCTATGTGATACTCTAAACCAAAGAGCATCATTTAAAATGACCTGATCTAGTCCTTTAACAATATCGTACACTTCAACCATGTCCCCCTTTAATCTCCTATACTTGAGGGAGTACATATCTAATGCCATAAGCCTTTCTCCATATTCTAAGTTACCTATTCCACTGATGAGTCTAGTGGTTTTGCGTTGCACTCTTTCTAACATATCTATATCTTTTTCCAGGTAGGGGCTCCATGCTTGTACAGAATATTCCAAGTGGGGTCGCACATATGCTAAGTACAGTTTTTCATGACTTCCTTGCTCTTATATCTCACACTTCTGTTAATGAGTCCCAGCATTCTGGGTGTCCTGTTCCTAGCTGAGATACATTGTTTTTCTGCTTTAAGGTCTTTTGAAACCAACACACCTAAATCTCTTTCCTCTTCAATAGCATCCAGTTCCCTTCCTCCCATTGTATATCTGAAAGTCTCACCTCCAGACCCCAGATGCATAACCTTACACTTATCATAGTTGAAACACATCTGCCATTGATCAGCCCACTTTTTAGGTTATCTAAGTCTAGTTGAATATTACTAGATTCAGCACTAATGTTAGCCTCTAAGAGATACGGTAGAGTAGCACCGTTCTCTGAGAGATGCGGTAGAGTGGCACCGTTCTCAGCGAGATACCGTAGAGTGGCACCGTTCTCTGCGAGGTACGGTAGAGCAGTACCATCACACCATGTTCAGTGGAAGAAGCAGACGAGCACCGTGGCGCCATTGGAGGGTGCTCCAGACGGCGAGCACCGTCCAATGAGACGAGCACCGTCACACCTGGCGTCTGCCGCATCGAGACGCTGTCGGCCGAGAGACCAGAGGTGCAGTACCTGGTCTGTGTCAAACTCGTAAACTCTCCTATAGATGTTATTCGTACGAACCAACACTCCCACCAAGGCTGGAGTTCCCTCACCAAGCCAGACCACAGACCCACCCGGGATCTCCAGATATGCACCCCACCGGCGAAAGGCCCTACAAAGGTATGACGTGGCTATACGTGGCTGCACGTGGCTGTACGTTGCTATACGTGGCCGTACGTGGCCATACGTGGCCGTATGTGGCTATACGTGGCCGTACGTGGCCATGCGTGGCCGTATGTGGCTATACGTGGCCGTACGTGGCCGTACGTGGCTATACGTGGCCGTACGTGGCCATACGTGGCCGTATGTGGCTATACGTGGCCGTACGTGGCTATACGTGGCCGTACGTGGCCATACGTGGCCGTATGTGGCTATACGTGGCTATACGTGGCCATACGTGGCTGTACGTTGCTATACGTGGCCGTACGTGGCCATACGTGGCCATACGTGACCATACGTGGCCGTATGTGGCCATACGTGGCCATACGTGGCCGTATGTGGCTATACGTGGCCGTACGTGGCCGTACGTAGCTGTACGTTGCTGTGGCTGGCATTACGTCGAAGTGCAAATCATCCCCGGCCGTCACCAATCGCCAATCTAGAGTGCCTTTCGGTAAACGGTGGGGAAAACACTCCAGCGTGGGCCGATCGAAGCTCGAACCCACCATCGGCACCTACACGCGCCACCTCAGTGTTATCACATGAGGGCGGTTCACTCATCAACGTGCGTCACGCGAGTTTGTGGGTCACGCGAGGCGTGCACGGCGAGTGGCCTCCCGCCTTCGGGCGTGTACAGGCGTGCACAGGCGTGTACAGGCGTCTACAGGCGTGCACAGGCGTGTACAGAGAGCGGGCGTTCCTTCCACCGATGCCGAGACGGCAGGACGGGCCTCCCGCCGCCAGGCGTGCTACAGGCGTCTACAGGCCAGGCGTCTACAGGCGTGTACAGCGAGCGGTCGTTCCCTCCGCCGAGACCGAGACAGCGAGACTGGCCTTCGGCCGCCAGGCGTGCACATTGCACAGCTGTGTGCACACGAAGCCGGGACGGTGGGACTGGCCTTCCGCGTTCGTCACGAGTTTGACGTTTGTCTGACGTGTGAAGGCTGTGTGGCCAGTGACCGCGGGCTGCGCCGACTCCGCCTCTCGTAGGCGTATGATCAGGGAGAGCGGGGATGGGGCGGGCTGAGACAGCTGCTCATCCAAATTGGAAGGCGAGTGCAATGTTCTTACACCGCTCTCAATTGTGCAGGTCATTTGCGTCCACATTGATGGCTGCGGACGGCATCTTCACACGACTGAACTCGTCCCGCAGCCGGTACAACTTGTGCTTGCATTTAAAGTTCCCGTGGAGGATGACAAACAGGCAATACCATGTCCACCATAACATGTCCGCTTGGCGAACGACCCGCCACCGGACCCACGTCCCACCATCAGCCAGCTGGCAAATGGCGTCACAGAACAGTTGACTCACCTACGGATGACGTCACCCGACAGTCAGCTCACCTACGGGTGACGTCACCCGACAGTCGGCTCACCGATGGGTGACGTCACCCGACAGTCGGCTCACCGATGGGTGACGTCACCCGACAGTCAGCTCACCGATGGGTGACGTCACCCGACAGTCGGCTCACCGATGGGTGACGTCACCCGACAGTCAGCTCACCTATGGGTGACGTCACCCGACAGTCGGCTCACCGATGGGTGACGTCACCCGACAGTCAGCTCACCGATGGGTGACGTCACCCGACAGTCGGCCCACCGATGGGTGACGTCACCCGACAGTCGGCTCACCGATGGGTGACGCTGTGACCGCTGATGACCAATCACATGCTTCCTGTCTCACGCGCTTCGTGGTTAACTTTCCACTACTGATAACTCGCCTTCGTGGTGGTTTCTTTTTTGTCGTCGATTAAATATGTGTAAAATGTGTCGTGTAGATGGCTGTACGCCGACAGGTTGCTGGTTGCTGGATGCTGGTTGGGTTCAAGGCCGCTTCTACCAGTTCTATGATCGCCATGGCACCCTAGTTGACGTCGACAGAAAGTGCCTTCAACACGTCTGCTCGCCTCGCCACTAAACTGAGACTCCAATCCGTCGCGGGTAGTGTTTTTCACCCTTACCCACCCCCTAAAGTTTCTTGCGGATAGTGAAAAACGGCGCACGGCAGCGCACCGAAGTTTGGCATCCCTTTTCCCACATCAATTTGACATGTTATGTGAAGATTTTGAGGTCAGACCGTTCACGGTCACCGACTTGGTCAAGGTTAAGTGAAGTCACCTCCAAAAAACAAGTTCGACAAGTCGTCACGCTTCCACGGGTAAAGATAGTTGAATGACACCTTCAACGTTTACTGATCTGTAGGGCTACAACCGCACCAAACTACAAACGCACCAGAGGAATTATTATTTTTTTGCGTTTTTAATGACATATTTGTTTTGCATCATTTGTTTGAAAATCGTCCCCAAAATTAACTCCACAGAGACAAAAACATGACGTCTGTAGTAACCTCAAAAACCACCTAGCGACGTAACTCTGAGAATTTGAGAAAGGAAAATTTTGGGGCGGTTTCGGGCCCTACTCGCCGAGTGCGTAGCGATGACGTCACCCGACATCTTTCGTTTTCGTTCGAAGCTTAGTTTGGATTTTAGAAGGGGAATATAATGACCACCATTTTTCACCATGGAGCTAAAGGTTAATATGCCGAAAAGTGGAGAATATATCCCCTACACGTTCCTACGCCTGTGGTACACCTGTGGTACGGTGGTACACCTGTGGTACGGTGGTACACCTGTGGTACGGTGGTACACCTGTGGTACGGTGGTACACCTGTGGTACGGTGGTACACCTGTGGTACGGTGGTACACCTGTGGTACGGTGGTACACCTGTGGTACGGTGGTACACCTGTGGTACGGTGGTACACCTGTGGTACGGTGGTACACCTGTGGTACGGTGGTACCTCTGCGCCCGTGAGAGCCAAAATCCCCGTGCGGTTCCCACTACCGGAGAGGGTCTCGAGCGGGGCACTACCGTGACGCGGTTGGCTGCATGACCAAGCGTGAACACCTGCCGGCTACAGTCGAACGCAAACACAGTGGCTGGGGCCATCACGAGCGTCAACACAGCATTGTGTGCGCTTCGAGCACCGACTACAGACAGGGGCGGGTCCAGGAGCTGCCAAGGGGCACATGTCCTCGGGGTAGGGCGCCTTCGGCGGAAACGTTGGCTGAGCCGAGGAACGGGGCGGGTGGGTGCACCCCAACATACTAAACGGGTGCCTTTTCACCTCAAAGGGTTGCCTTTTCCTCTGAAATGGTGTCTGGTTATTTGTATAGCCCTTCATCCGGGCGAGAGGGGTGCACTCCAGCCTTCTTTAAGGGGCACCTTTCTCGGCCGAAAGGGCACCACCCTTCTATGGTGAGGGCAAATTTCCCCCGTGTCCGGCTGTATCCGACCTTGAGGCCCGAACACAGACCACAAACCTGGCATCACTAACAGGATCAGGCCAGCTGGCTGCCTACTTGGCGCAAGGCCGTGTAAATAGGGGGCCACGCTGCCCGCAGGTCTTCAAATCAAAACACGCCGCAGACAAAGCAAGTCAGGCGTTATAGCGGCGATTGTGACAAACGTTGGATAAACAAACAGTCGCCGCGTCGGCCTGCGCCGTCGGCCTGCGGGCCTGCGCCGTCGGCCTGCGCCGTCGGCCTGCGCCGCCGGCCTGCGCCGTCAGTCTGCGCCGTCAGTCTCGCCGCCGGGCGACAAGCGGCTCACTTTACACTTTTATTGTTTACACTTATGTAAACATTTTTAACATTAAACATACATTTAACATGTAAACAAACATTTTTTTAACATGTAAACACTTATATACACTTTTTACATTTTAAACTCGGGTCACAGATCGGCCGGCAGGGGAACGGACGTCCGACGGAATACAGTTCATAGTTGTAAAGTGTTCAGACTTAAGAGGAGCGCATCTGAGGCAAGCCTGTAAGGAGAAGATACCATAAAGCCTGGACGAAAGAAGAAAAGACAGAGAAAATGACTCGCGAACCCATGGCCAGGTAACCATTCGAAGGCAGAGGTCACGGAGAGGAGAGGAGTGCTCCGCAAGTATTGCTTATTCAGCGTCAAGCCTGCTTGGATGTGGTATGGAAGGAATGGTATCAAAACCCGATCATTCCATCCACTCGTGCTGTCCTCGGAACTCATGTTGCCGTCGGCACTCGGGGAGCCCCGAACGACGGACCGGACACGCCAAGCCTCCGCGGGGAAATGACGTGACGGGAGGTGACGTCACTCCGTCCAGCTGTGAGTGGTGGTATCCCACAGGTGTTAGTGCGCGGCATCTGTCGCCACCGGCCGGCCATGAGTATGACGTCACTCCGTCAAGCTGTGAGCGGCGATATCCCACAGCTGGTGGCGCGCGGCATCTGTCGCCACCGTGAGTATGACGTCATCTGGTGCGTCATACCTGATGATGCGGCCGTGTGGAGGCGAACAGGATTTTGTGGAGGCGTACCCGGGATTGTCTTAACGGGAGGCACGTGATGCGCGAAGCTCTCCGGATTATTTTTGGGCAGATCAGGGTTACGTGTATATTTTCGGAGAATCTTCATTCAAGCAAAAAGTTGCTGACCGAGATACACGCATCTAGGGCTATCCCCCATATTCAGGTGGTTTGGTTTCAATAGTATCTCCAAATATCAAGAGCAAGTGTGCGAGCGAGCCATCCTCATGGTTGCACTGGTGAGGCGTGGGATATAATCCATTTCGGAGTCAGGTGATGCAACTGTCTACAACATGCCAAATACGTCGGAGGAACGAAGACACAAAAAGGATCACATAATTGGTGAATGGCGCTCGGATCCAGGCGTCTCCGGACTATGCTCCCCTCCATTCCTACACCATTGGTACCAACGAATGACGTCACTCTCCACTCACCACATGGGACCAGGCATTGGAAAAAGCTTACGTATGCTTCGGTTCTGCACCCCTTATTATAAATTAGCATTTCAAGTCGGCGAAATTAGGCAGGTTCGTCGACGTCCGTCGACAGAAGTCAGCCGTTATCGTGTCGGCTTCGAGGCCTGCAGGCAGAACCCGGAGCCGCACTGTTAGCTATTTGGCCTGAGGGCGCTTCGACCAGTTGCATGGCCATCAGCGCGCTCACAATCATGCCGAACGGCGAGGCATTTAACACATCCTGCAAGTTATTTTGGTATTTCGTTCAGCGGTTTTGATTTATTCACGAGCAGGATTTTACCACCATCGCCGTATGTGTAAAAAACGAACGAGCTTTGTGTTGCTTTACGACGCATTTAACTGCTACGTCACGTAGCGTCGCCAACCCCTCACGCCTGGTGGCGAGTGAACTCGGTAGCCTTGCCGGTTGTGGGATTCGAACCCACGACCTTACGATCAACACTTCCCGTATCCGTCTGCTATACGGAGATAAGCAGGCTGTTGCCAAGGTGACGCTCGCGTGGGCGGCTCCTTCGGCCGCTGTGTGGGAGTGTTTGTCGGTTGGTAACGCTTCGGCCCGTATCAGCTCGAGTGTGCCCACGGTCAGTTCACTGGCCGATACCTCAGCTCTGTCGAATAACACTGGTCCACCGACTCTTGACAAGTTGACTCGGAGCGCTCAAGGACAACATCGGACTCGGCTCAAGGACTCGCACTGGTCTGCGTATTTTCAGCAGCATCTGGCGCCATATTTCTAGCGCTAGATTTCTGCCGGTATATGATCATTCGCTGGCACGTCTGGTATCTTTTCGCTTGCGAAAAATGAGCAGCAAGTACAATAGTATGGCATCACTCAAGCGCAAGAATGGCATGCAAAAAGCAGCAAGGTTATGATTAGCACGGCAGTGAGAAGTATAAGACGGGTGTTTTTATTCGAATGATTGGTTAGTTGAACGGCGCATTTTTGACAAATATTCTTAGTTGTATTGTGATATGCATGATTGGTTCATGCTTGGCTTGATTCATGTTCAAGTTTCAGCCGTGGTGTCCATCATATGGGGGGTTAGACAAATCCCAATACGTTCAGGCATCCAGCATTGTTTGGACGTTGCATAGCAAGAATACAGTCATAATGATACCAACATTTTCTTCCAGAGGCAATTTCCCTCTCAATTAGCGCATCCTAAATATACATCCATTCGATTTTGCATATTAGCCTTGGAATTTTTTCCTGATTTAGCACAGTTGATGACACCCCATGACACTCGCTCGATGTTACCCCCACCCCCAGAGGCATAGTCTGTTCCGGGGCGGGGAAGGGGAGGGGGAGGGCAGCTCGGGTTGCCGCACTCGGCGCCGGTGACCGTAACCAGGTCCGGTCTGGTTACCGTGAGGTACGTGACCAAATTCAGCGGGAAAATTCCGCCGACAACACGATCTGTCGTCACGACCGTCACAGCCGTCACAGCTGTCACGACCGTCACCGACGCCCGTGCAGCTGCATACGGTACCGACCGACGGCCGCCCGTCTCCGGACCGCTCCAGCCGAGTTCTGTGGAGGAGGCAGGCGCGGATACAGTGGGGAACCGGGGCGCATGCGCTCCACCACGGGAAGGTGGCGCCCCTCTAGCCGGGAGAAAGGTGCAACAACGGCAGGCTCCAGTCTTCCAATTACTGCAGCTCATCGAATATGCCAGCAGCTCGGCTTCACGAGACGGCCGAGCCGAACGGCTGGCCGTCAACGACGACTGATCACTAATTGAATTCCTTTAAGAACGACAGTTGGTCACTAATCGACTTCCATTAACTATGTTGGGCACGGTAATGGAGAGTTGCCGTCCGTCGGGCCAGCCGCTGACGTCGCTGCTAGTCGGAGCAGGGCTGGGACGAGCAGGTCAGGTCACGATGGGTCGGGTCAGGTCAGGTCACAATACGTCCGGCCGGGTCAGACCAGGTCTGGGAACATCAGGTCAGGTCACGATGGGTTAGGTCAGGAGAGGGTATATCCTGCCGGGTCAGGTCAGGTCAGACTACGACGGGCGGTAAAATTGACGGGCTAGACCAAATTTGCTGGCATCAGGACTCATCAGACTTCGTCAAGTCACACCATAGTAGGCAACTCAAGAAAGGTTGATGCAGGCGAGGCCAGATTGAGTCATGGCAGGTCAGATCATGTCAGAACACACATCAGGTCACAAGGCGCCAGATGAACATGCATCCTGGTGTTGGGCTAGGTAGTTTCTGGATTGGTTGGCCAAATTAGCATCAGCAAATTGGGCTTTGGGACAATTTCGTGATAGCCGTGAACTTAAGCATGAACATAAACATGAACGCGAACTTGCTATGTTCCCGCTGCTGTTCGCTGAAAAGGCCCGTATATCGGCTGAAAATGCGCACCCAAAATAGACACGAGGAATCAGTTCAGCACTGGGTGCGGCCTGTCAGTGACTAACCGCACTTCCCACCCCGCCACACCATAGTTCTGTGATTTGGCAAAGCCGCGGTCAAGATGGCGTCGCCGCACCGGAAGTGGTCGGGCTCGGCATCCGATTTCCCGCGTGTCTCGTCCGCCGCGGGCCATTCCCACGTGACTGTGACGTCACCGCCCGGCTACCCGCTCCATCTGTGCCCGGATATCACTTAGTCACCGGCCGAAACGTCTCCAGAACTGGGCATGATGGATCACCAGCCGAGACATCTCCAGAGCAGGGCATGACGTCATCACCAGCCGAGACGCCCCCGGAACAGCGCACGCCACTATTCTGGCGGGTCATTTCCATACAGCGCCGATGATGGAGGAACGTTGGGCGGTTGAAACGGTTGGTCTCCGTGGGTGGGCATACCGGGGCGGCGGGTTACGGCCGTCGTTTGGAGACGGTACGCAGAAGATCGTTAAGTCGACGGCTTCGGTGGATACAGTTTCGGCAATCGTCGGCGCTTCCCAGGTACAGCACTGAGATAGGCTGACGGCTTCAGATAATCTCGGAATGCACCAGGACTGTATTGATGAACGCAGAGCATTGAGATACACCGACTGCTGCAAAGGATCTTGGAAAGGTTGAAGCGGCAGGGCTAAATCGACGAAAGAAGAACGGCTGCATACGTTGGACCAAGACGACAAAGTGGAGAAATCGTCTTACGGGGCCGTGCGAAAGCTTTCTAAGCGTCGAGGTAAAACATAGCTCCTACCAGGTAGGAATCAAATAAACAAGGGCGAGATTGTATCACGAAACGTCTAACCATTCCACAAAGCAGAATCCACCACCTCCGTGACCTCATATCCAGGTGCGCCGATGTTCCACGAAAATACAAAGCACTTGTGGCACTTACGCCACTGAGGCAATGCACATGTCTGCCGTGAATCACTCACTGAGGAAAACCAGCACGGCTCGAGATGACCCAGTTCTCAGCAGACGGCTGCGTAGTCATCTAGCTCGGCATTCAGATCGATGGGCATCGATAAGTCCGCCTGGCGGTGCGAAAGCCGGCGGGAAGGGCGGCAGGTGTGGTGTGGCTGTCGGTCGCCGTGATTTGCTGCCCCTCCCCACTCGGCCCGGGCGGCAGATGGCCGGCGACCGGGCGCCGCCCCCGAATGTCGGGCGTTCGCGGTCGTCCGGTTCAAGGTCATTTGGCAGCGCCGCTGCCAGACGACCGCCGTCCCGGCTCCACTTATGGCCGAGCGGCTCTCGTCTCCCCTCCCGCGTTCAGCGCGGAGAGCCAGCTCGGGAGCACAAACGGTGGCCGCCCGCACGGGTTGCAAGCGGGCACCGGGAACAAAAACTGGAAAACCATCCCTCTGGGCGTAATGGATGCTCGGGCTTGTTTTTACGAGTTGAAAGTTCGATTTCTACTGTGTACGTACTAGCACTGTTCTCTGGACGCAGTCGGGATACGTAAAATTAATGGGCGCCCAGGTAGTTACGATTTCCAATGCATGAGATGCTTGATCGCCATACTTTCCATCAGTTTATCGCGATGTTGTGCTGACGGCCATGACAGCACTTCACCGCTGCAGTCATTGCGAGCTTTCCTTCAATTGATCGGAGTCCAACAGTCCCTACTTAGACGGCTTCCGTGTCAGCCGCCAAAACGAGCGCGCCGTTATTGGCTACTTGGCACCCTGCACGACACAGACGGTCCAAATACGTGTGCACCCACAGCACCGCACCGCCGTCTCCCGATGGCGTGCGTCGGTGTCGATATACCAAATGGCACCCTGAACGCCAGCCGGGTGATGGACCGCACATTCAGACACTGGGCACCAGTCCAGCTCAGACTCCACGGCACAGGTTGGTATCCCGCTAGCCCAAGGAGTCTTAACCTTGGCTGAACTTTGCATAACTTGCCTCGAGATGGCCGTGGTGGTCATCGGCACACTTGGAGCGCTGTTTGGGGGGCCGTCGTCTCGCCCCATCATTGCCGGTTTGCTTTTCCACTCCCCCGCGCCATTTGCTTTTCAATTATTACCGCTTGATTTAGGTGTTTCAGTCAACTGTTTCCCCGGGTTGCTTTCGAAAGGAAATGTGGCTTTTTATTATTCCTTGCGGTCCATTTGGCCTTCGTTAAAAACAATCCCATATTTTCCTGCTAGAAATATCAGCGTGTGTCCTGATAATCACCAACAGCGTGAATGTCAAGTTGTGTGGCACCCTCATGCAGATGGGTCAACAGCAGGAACTCCTGCTTTTGGTGGCAGGTGCACGTCAGCAGTGCACTGGTGCGGTGGCAGTTGAAACACCTCAGCCAACACCTGCCTCACCAGTGGGCCATGGGACCAGGGGTGTCGATTTGTATCCTTTTGTGGGGGCCATGGCCCCACCAATGTTGATTTTGGCCCCCCCAATGTTGATTTGGGCCCCACCAATAACCTATGCTATTGTATGCTGATAAGAAAGCTAAAGGAAAAAAATGAAAAACACCATGCTAAGTAGAAACATTGATGTTAACCAGCACATTTTGTACTGAAAAGAAACAGATTTGGATTAGATAGTGGACTGAAAAAATGTAAAATTGTGTGCAAAAACAAACAAAATAGCTGGAATTCCCTCCACTGTGGAAGTACAGCTTACATCATAAAATGTTGAGATTAGCGATGCGGATGCATTTTAAACCAGATTGTCTGAAAGAAAATCTGCTAACTAACTAAACAACAATTGCATGGTCATACTGATGTTTGTACACACCACCAATGGCAAAACCACATTAAATCCAAATTAATTCATTGCTCCTCACATTCACATTAATTCACACTGCTCTTTTATTTATGTGACTTCACCAGTTATTGGACGATTTTCCCTGTTGGTGAGGATGCTGAATAAACATAAACATACACATCGTCGAATACAAAATCAGAATTCCTGAGATCCGAAAATATAGTGGGCTAAATCCGATGAGTTTTTTTTCGGGGGGTCGTCTAGCGTTGGCACTTCGGCCCCCCCAATGTTTTTAAAAAATCGACACCCCTGCATGGGACCATGGGCCGCAAAAGCCCATCCATGGTCTCAGCCTGCCCAGGCCAGTTTCCCGCCATATCACGACCAGCCGGCAAGTTTTCCGCCATAACACGACCAGCCGGCAAGTTTCCGCCATAACACGTCCAGCCGCTCTGAAGCCCGCCGGCCGGTTTCCCGCCATAACATGGCCAGCAGCTCTGAAGCCCGCCGGCCAGTTTCCCGCCAAAGCCACTCGTATATTGCCCAAGCCACCGTAATTGCCGTGACTAATAGCACGCCTCCCACGCAAGCGCCGCTGAGGACGATGACGAGCCATGACATGACCAGCTCCACAGGTCCACAGGTCCACAGGTCCACAGGTCCACACCACCAGAGCAGTGTCAACGAACTGTAGCTGCCGAGTGCTGCTGGAATATCTCAATATTCACAGCCGAAATATCCCCGCACAGGGGGATCAAGAAATTATGATGACGTCACATTTCCTCGGAGGGGCTCCTTCGGTGCAAACATTTGTTGATACAAAATGTTGTAAAAAAATGTTTTAAAAATGTTGTTGATAAATGCGGCAACAAATTTGTTATTTAGGCCCAGCATATTTAAGGGGCTTGAGATGCTTTTAGTTTCAAAAAAGCGCATTTTCCTCTGGCCATTTTCCGGCGTGCTTGGCCGAAAAATAAATCCGTTCAGCGGGAGGTGTGCAATGGAGCCTTTCCGGCAGGAGGGGACCCATCTTTTCATGAGAGGCACGGGCCCTCAATGTCCCCTTCTGTGTCCGCACCTGTCCGGGCCGGTCACCCTATTGCTGTGTTCCACGCAGTGTTAGCCGTGTTAAGCACGGGGCAGTGGGATGTCTTGATCACGCACGTTGTCAGCGCCATGGCTTGCTGGGCCGCCTGCCCTCCACTTACTGGGGGCTACGTGACATTTACCTGTGCCTGTGACCTTTACCCGTGGCTGTGACCTTTACCTGTGACTGACTTTTACCTGCGACTGTGACCTTTACCTGTGACTGTGACATCTACCTGTGCCTGTGACCTTTACCTGTGCCTGTGACCTTTACCTGTGACTGTGACCTTTATCTGTGACTGTGACCTTTATATGTGACTGACATCTACCTGTGGCTGTGACCTTTACCTGTGAATGTGACCTTTACCTGTGACTGTGACCTTTACCTGCGACTGTGACCTTTATCTGTGACTGACATCTACCTGTGACTGTGACCTTTACCTGTGACTGTGACTGTGACTTTTACCTGCGACTGTGACCTTAATCTGTGACTGTGACATCTACCTGTGACTGAACTTTACCTGCGACTGTGACCTTTACCTGTGACTGTGACCTTTACCTGTGACTGACTTTTACCTGCGACTGTGACCTTTATCTGTGACTGTGACATCTACCTGTGACTGTGAACTTTACCTGCGACTGTGACCTTTATCTGTGACTGACATCTACCTGTGACTGTGACTTTTACCTGCGACTGTGACCTTTATCTGTGACTGACATCTACCTGTGACTGTGAACTTTACCTGTGACTTCGATGCTGGGTGATTGGCGCTGGGCCACTTCACGGAAGCCACAACCGGTACGCCAGTTGGACCGACGTCCCGCTCGGTGACAGCCGGTTCAGCACTCAGCGTGATTGCGACACGTCAGCGGACCTCACCGGTGCGGTGCACACAGTCACATAATGACGCCGGGCTTCAACGTCACGCACCCGCCGAGCGTGATGGCCAACTTGAGCTGGGGGCGCGTCCACTCTCAGGGTCATCTTGCGTACAGATCTGTGCTGCCGTCCAACGGAAGAAACGCGAATGTCCCCGTTTGGGTCGGCGCAATTTTTGTCCCTATGCTTCCAACCAGTTTGAATCAATATTGGCGATAATCATAGCATTTCTTAGTTGAATTGCATCTTTATGCATCGTGAACTAGAGACGTAGGTCCCAATAAATGCACAAGAAGGCAACGTTTGTCTTCCTTCGGACGACAGTGTGTTTGCAGGCCATCTACAATACCGCCATGCTAGCCAGTTATTGATCCTCAGGAACGGCGGCACACCAAAACTTTCTTTTTGAAGGCAAAAATGTCGCCAGACGCCACGACCTCAGAGTCGATGTCTGGTAGCGTACGCAAGGAAGCGTCGGCGTTCAGCCGTCCTAAAACCTGACGGCGAAGCGTCTCCAACCGTAATCAAACAACCAAAACATCACACACAGTACGCGGGTCAGAACAACGTGGGCGTGAACGTTAGGTAATCTCCAGCGTGTGCGCGTCTGACGGAGGGGCAGGCGCAACGCGGCCAAGAAGGATCACTCAGGCTCAGAAGATGTTAAAGAGCACGTGTAGCTGGACCAGCCTCCCAACCACCGCACACACGGCGAGCGGCACGCGTCAGCAGCCGGCAGCTGTCGTCGCGTGTCGCCGGAGACACCCTCGGCGTCGCAGGACGTGGCGGGAGGCAGGGACAGAGCCGGAGCGTGACTCGGAGCGGCCGCAGGACGTGGCGGGAGGCAGGGACAGAGCCGGAGCGTGACTCGGAGCGGCCGCAGGACGTGGCGGGAGGCAGGGACAAGCGGGGGGGGGGAACAGCGGGGGGGGCCCCCAGGGCGGCCGCAAGACGTGGGGGGAGGGGGGGACAGAGCCGGAGCGTGACTCAGAGCGGCCGCAAGACGTGGCGGGAGGCAGGGACAGAGCCGGAGCGTGACTCGGAGCGACCGCAGACGGGCCGGCCGCCCGCCCGGCACTGCCCGAATCGTGTGACGTCACACAGAGTCATGTGACGTCACGGAGCGTCATGTGACGTCACGGGGCGGGCGAAAGTGAGCTCGTCATTGCGGTGGTCTATCAGGGGTGGATCCAGGAATTCAGGAAGGATCAGAGGGTGGAGGTCGTGGAGATGGTCGAGGTAGTGACGATGGCGGAGGCGGTGACGATGAGGGAGATGGAGGAGGTGGTGAAGGTCGTGTAGGTCGTGTAGGTGGTGAAGGTCGTGTAGGTGGTGAAGGTCGTGTTGGTGGTGAAGGTCGTGTTGGTGGCGAAGGTCTTGTAGGTGGCGAAGGTCGTGTAGGTGGCGAAGGTCGTGTAGGTGGTGAAGGTCGTGGTGGTGAAGGTCGTGTAGGTGGTGAAGGTCGTGGTGGTGGTGGTGGTTATAGTGATGGTTTTCTCTGGAGGAAGACGAGATGATTTACGGATTTACTCGTCATGAGCAAGAGCGTAAAAACTTCAATTTCGCTTGGTGTGGTGCCCTCTTCTTGGGAAACAGCCGTCCAGTGTAAAAAAGTTATCCACTTCGGACCGATGAAGACGTACCCACCCAATCTCAAGCAGAGAAGCTACAACAGTTCACGATTGCAAGGCAGTGCTACGCGTTATTATCCGGCGCTCCTAGTCAGGAGAGTGACTGCCACAAAGAACGTCAGCGCAGTTTGATACCTCACTGTAGCAAGCCAGGCCATAACCCAAATAAAGGATGCATCTGGGATAGAACTTCAACAGAGTTCGTCGCCCACAACCGCGGACACTTAAACGGTGAAGACAGGTGTTGTAACTAGACAAGGGCTGTTCCAACATGGCTGCAGCACCTGACACGCGAATCGCGCGGATAATTTGTGTAGTGACCGTCCCTGACATTACCAAGGTTGTTCCCTGTCTTGGCGGCGTCCGCCGGGTGTTCTCCCGAGCACGTTGGTCATCTCATGCACACCAGCTCATTAAAACGTGTCACTTCAACCAGCCGTCAGCACACTCGCTGCTTTTGTTTATTGAGTGTTTCACGGCGCACTTTATGCACGAGCACGGCTAATGGCGCCGCCCACCGTTTCGTCGGTGGGCCGCGGGATTGGGAAATGTTCCGAGTGGTGCGAGTGTTTAACCCGGGACCTTTGGAACCCAGAGCCCAACACCTTAACCACTCGGCCATCCCCACCCCAGCACACTCGCTGCACTGCTGGACTGTTGAGAAGACAGCGGTCGCCTCCCGGCTCAGGAAGGATAAACACAGGTGTCTCGTGTGTTCGGTCCTGTGACCCATTCTGAGCCTAAGTGCTCATATCCACCGAAGCATTCTAAGAGTAGCGTCCGGCGGTCGCAGCATGATCCGTGGCTCGGTCGGCAGACGGTCATGGAGGGTCAGTCTGACCCTCCATCGACTTGTCGCAGCACTGAACACGAAATTCAGGAACGAAGTCGTGCCTGTCGCGAGCGCGGCCGCAAATGCCGGAGAGCAAACATAACGGCGACCGCCGACGTCGGAACTACAGGCAACAAAACGTTCGACAGCGAAGGCAACGGCAATGACAATGGCAACGGCAATGACAACGGCAACAGCGACGGCAGATCCACAGCGCCGTGTTCGCATCCACACGCAAGCGGCTTTCGAAACAGCGCGTCACTCTGAAGCCGGTGAGTTCGATCGGCTCGGTCGCGTCGGGCGAGGCGGAGGTGCAAAACGTGAAGATGAAGGACAGGAGGAGAAAAGGGAGGAACGGAGAGGGACACGAATGTAGTGGGACAGAGGAAGAGGGCAGGCGGGAGAATGGTAGCTGATTTGCATACTTTTGAGAGTCTTGACCCCCTCCCCCGCAAAGGTTTCACTTTCTAACATGGGCCTCTGTCGGCGGGAATCCTACACCGATTAATCGATTTTGCCCCTCCCATTGCCACATGCATTTGGGCCTCCCGATGATTTTCAGAAATTGACACCCTGACAGACCGACGACAAAGATATAGAGAGACAGAGAGAATGAATATGGGCATTGGCTGTATCCGAACACAGGCGAGGACAAAGTCCGACGACACGAGGGCAGTCACACATGGCGAGGACAGTCCACAGCACGATGATAGTCCACAGCACGAGGACAGTCACACAGCACGAGGATAGTTACACAGCACGAGGACAGTCACACAGCACGATGATAGTCCACAGCACGAGGACAGTCACACAGCACGATGATAGTTACACAGCACGAGGATAGTTACACAGCACGAGGATAGTCCACAGCACGAGGACAGTCACACAGCACGATGATAGTCCACAGCACGAGGACAGTCACACAGCACGAGGATAGTCACACAGCACGAGGACAGTCACACAGCACGAGGACAGTCACACAGCACGAGGACAGTCACACAGCACGAGGATAGTCCACAGCACGAGGACAGTCACACAGCACGATGATAGTCCACAGCACGAGGACAGTCACACAGCACGAGGATAGTCCACAGCACGAGGACAGTCACACAGCACGAGGATAGTTACACAGCACGAGGACAGTCACACAGCACGAGGATAGTTACACAGCACGAGGACAGTCACACAGCACGATGATAGTCCACAGCACGAGGACAGTCACACAGCACGATGATAGTCCACAGCACGAGGACAGTCACACAGCACGATGATAGTCCACAGCACGAGGACAGTCACACAAGCGAGGACAGTCACCAGCACGATGATAGTCCACAGCACGAGGACAGTCACACAGCACGATGATAGTCACACAGCACGAGGACAGTCACACAGCACGATGGACAGTCACACAGCACGAGGACAGTTACACAGCACGAGGACAGTCACACAGCACGAGGACAGTCACACAGCACGATGATAGTCCACAGCACGAGGACAGTCACACAGCACGATGATAGTCCACAGCACGATGATAGTCACACATGGCGAGGACAGTCACACAGCACGATGATAGTCCACAGCACGAGGACAGTCACACAGCACGATGATAGTCCACAGCACGAGGACAGTCACACAGCACGATGATAGTTACACAGCACGAGGACAGTCACACAGCACGATGATAGTCCACAGCACGAGGACAGTCACACAGCACGATGATAGTCCACAGCACGAGGACAGTCACACAGCACGATGATAGTCCACAGCACGAGGACAGTCACACAGCACGATGATAGTCCACAGCACGAGGACAGTCACACAGCACGATGATAGTCACACAGCACGAGGACAGTCACACAGCACGATGATAGTCACACAGCACGAGGACAGTCACACAGCACGATGATAGTCCACAGCACGAGGACAGTCACACAGCACGATGATAGTCCACAGCACGAGGACAGTCACACAGCACGATGATAGTTCACAGCACGAGGACAGTCACACAGCACGATGATAGTCCACAGCACGAGGACAGTCACACAGCACGATGATAGTCCACAGCACGAGGACAGTCACACAGCACGATGATAGTCCACAGCACGAGGACAGTCACACAGCACGATGATAGTCCACAGCACGAGGACAGTCACACAGCACGAAAGTGATAGTCCACAGCACGAGGACAGTCACACAGCACGATGATAGTCCACAGCACGAGGACAGTCACACAGCACGATGATAGTCCACAGCACGAGGACAGTCACACAGCACGATGATAGTCCACAGCACGAGGACAGTCACACAGCACGATGATAGTCCACAGCACGAGGACAGTCACACAGCACGATGATAGTCCACAGCACGAGGACAGTCACACAGCACGAGGATAGTCCACAGCACGAATAAGCACAGTCACACAGCACGATGATAGTCCACAGCACGAGGACAGTCACACAGCACGATGATAGTCCACAGCACGAGGACAGTCACACAGCACGATGATAGTCCACAGCACGAGGACAGTCACACAGCACGAGGATAGTTACACAGCACGAGGACAGTCACACAGCACGATGATAGTCCACAGCACGAGGACAGTCACACAGCACGATGATAGTCCACAGCACGAGGACAGTCACACAGCACGATGATAGTCCACAGCACGAGGACAGTCACACAGCACGAGGATAGTTACACAGCACGAGGACAGTCACACAGCACGATGATAGTCCACAGCACGAGGACAGTCACACAGCACGATGATAGTCCACAGCACGAGGACAGTCACACAGCACGATGATAGTCCACAGCACGAGGACAGTCACACAGCACGATGATAGTCCACAGCACGAGGACAGTCACACAGCACGATGATAGTCCACAGCACGAGGACAGTCACACAGCACGATGATAGTCCACAGCACGAGGACAGTCACACAGCACGATGATAGTCCACAGCACGAGGACAGTCACACAGCACGAGGATAGTCCACAGCACGAGGACAGTCACACAGCACGATGATAGTCCACAGCACGAGGACAGTCACACAGCACGAGGATAGTTACACAGCACGAGGACAGTCACACAGCACGATGATAATCCACAGCACGAGGACAGTCACACAGCACGATGATAGTCCACAGCACGAGGACAGTCACACAGCACGAGGATAGTTACACAGCACGAGGACAGAGTCACACATGAAAGGAACAGAGTCAGAGTCGGGACAGAATCGCCAAAAACTGACGAGACAATCCAGAAAACGGAGTTGTAGCCATCGTCGCGCTCGAAATTCGGCCAAAGCGAGTCGAGACAAAGCCGGGCAGAGGTCAGCCACATGTCGCAGGTCACTTTCTGGCTGGAAATCCTCGTCAGAAAGTTCTGATCAGGATCGCTGTGGGCCCGGAGACCATGTCGTCCAGGTCCTGCCTCCTTCCCCCGGAGACCATGTCGTCCAGGTCCTGCCTCCTTCCCCCCGACGCTACGTGAACCAATGTCGGTGAGATGAAAACCAGGGTCGAGCGCCAATGGTCACAGACGAGGTCGTCGTTAGGATCATAGCTAGGGTCAGGTGTGGAGCCATGACTTCAGCTTCAACATGTTGAATAACTGGGGGATATGCATTGTTTTGTTTTTAAAACCTTCTTAGCCACTTTCTAAAGACCTGCAAAGGCAAGGACACACAATTTGCCCCGATAATTGAGGTACACCCGTGAACCTGCCTGATGTCACGCCCGTGGACCATCGACAGGACCCGGAGGAGGCCTCGTATTGATCATTCTCCACCTGCCGTCGCGCGTCGTCCCTCGAGCGAATCCTTCGAATCCCTCCAGCAATAATCCGGTCACGTCGAATCCTGTCCGCGTCAGTTAGTTATTTGGGCTTCAGGGCGCGTCGACCATCCTTTCCGCGTCAATTACATCACGTCAATTCGCTCCAGTGCCATCGCCGTCACTTCGTGTCCCTTCTTCTACCTGCCCACCTCTGCAATCTGTCCCTGGACCGCCTGCCCACCTCTGCAATCTGTCCCTGGACCACCTGCCCACCTCTGCAATCTGTCCCTGGACCACCTGCCCACCTCTGTAGTCCGCCACCGGCCGCTGGGAGAGCGCAAGCGCAGGACAGAGAGAGAGGGAGAGAGAGAGAGAGTGGTGAGGAGGTCAGACGGGCACGCAGCTTTGTGGTCAGTCCGGGACAGAGTCGACACCACCTCCACCCCTCTTCCTCCCACAGATCCCTCTCCCTCATGGGTTGAGCGGAGGCGTAAATCAGCAAGTAAATCAATCTAGTCAGAAACGTTTGCTCTCAACGTTCTCAACGTCCTCAACGTCCCCCCCCCCCCCTCCTCAATCTCCAATTTCCCAGAATACTGCCCGATTTTTACGGCGTCCGTCACCAGGCTTACAACAGGCTGGTCGTCAACAACGTCAGCAGGCGTCCATAATGCAGGCGTCATGGCAACCAGTTGGAGTGTCACGTCCAGACGTTGTGTCTGCTGTTTTTGTTGAGCAAGGCGCTCGTGAATCACCTGCACTGATTACTGACGTCGTTGCCCGAATATAAACATAAACACATCTTCAGACAGCTGCACTCACTTCGTCGCGGACGACCTCAACTCTGTAGCGGCCACGCGATAGAGTTGAAGTTGACACAGTGCGTGGGGACAGGTGCCACAGGTGGGAGACAGGTGCCACCTCTCCCACTTAGTTGAGAAAACATATATATCGTCCTTATTAAATCGCCACCAAATGAACAACAAAGGCACAACTGATTCCATTCCCAGAGGTAAAAAATGACTGTCCTGTCGTCCCCACCGGAAAACAGATACATATATGGCTTAACTTAATGGCGACCCTCACAGGCATGCAGGAAGTTAGGATAGCATTTTCGTAGCCTAACTCGCTCGCTACAAAACACGGTACAGGCTGCGGGCCGAAAACCGTGCTCGTCGTCGGCACTGAGCGGCACCTGGCGCCGACCACGTCACCCTCAGACAGTGGAAGACGGTGGTGCCGACCACGTCACCCTCAGACAGCGGAAGACGGTGATGCCGACCACGTCACCCTCAGACAGTGGAAGACGGTGATGCCGACCACGTCACCCTCAGACAGTGGAAGACGGTGATGCCGACCACGTCACCCTCAGACAGCGGAAGACGGTGATGCCGACCACGTCACCCTCAGACAGTGGAAGACGGTGATGCCGACCACGTCACCCTCAGGCACTGGATGACTGTGGCGCAGATCACGTCACCCTCAGACAGCGGAAGACGGTGATCCGACCCCCCCACAGATACCCCTCAGGCACTGGAAGACGGTGGCGCAGACCACGTCACCCTTAGACAGTGGAAGACGGTGGTGCCGACCACGTCACCCTCAGACAGTGGAAGACGGTGGTGCCGACCACGTCACCCTTAGACAGTGGAAGACGGTGGTGCCGACCACGTCACCCTCAGGCACTGGAAGACGGTGGCGCAGACCACGTCACCCTTAGACAGTGGAAGACGGTGGTGCCGACCACGTCACCCTCAGGCACTGGATACAAGTCACCTGAAGCGGAAGAGTGATGCCGACCACGTCACCCTCAGACGTGGAAGACTGATGCAGTCACAGGCAGGAAGACGGTGGCGCAGACCACGTCACCCTCAGACAGTGGAAGACGGTGGTGCCGACCACGTCACCCTCAGACAGTGGAAGACGGTGGTGCCGACCACGTCAGCCTCAGACACTGGAAGACGGTGGTCGGCAGAAGCGCCGACCAGCGTCGCCTCACCAACCAGTGCTGGTGTTCTCAATCTGGTATATCCTTGTCTAGGCAAGCACGTTGTACGAGTACTGCAACGAGAATAAACGCCTCTCGTAAACGAGTACACGGAACCCATGGCTGTTGCATGCTGGCGACCAATTAACTACGGTTTCAGCTGGTCCACGGCCACCGGAAGTCTTCTCAGCCCCTCCCCTTGGATCTTGGATCCGCCGCTGGGCGCCCGAGACGGCTCCATGCCGGCCGGACTCGGGCCGGCAGGAAGGAGTCCTGATCCCAGCTGTGGTGTATCAGGAGGCCGGCCGCCACCGTGTTCACTTGACTGTACGGACGGGCCGTGATGACTGCCCGCAGCCAGCGTCCGCCCGTAAGGACGTCTACCGCCGTAGATGCACGCCAGTCTCGCCCTTGTCGACGGCACCACTACATCGATCAGCTGCGTTCCGCCGGCGCGAATCAAGCCAATGACCCCGCCCCGTCCCCCCCCTGGGGATCTGGCAAGGCCAGCACGCGCAGCAGGCATCCGGCTCTGCGGGAAGCGGCGATGGCCACTGATGATCAGACGCGGTTGCCAAACACTTGGGACCAAAACTGCAAAACTGTAATTATAGCCTCGATCGATCTTAAATCATCCGGACGGCGATAATTTAAGTCATTGTACTGCTAATAATACATTCAAATCTGAAGGTTTTGAAAATCCGTTGTTCCTGGAACAGCCGCTATGTTTCGAGAACTGTCATCGCTTTCTATGTAAATCGTTGATTGATTCATTATTTGGGCTCAAGGGCGCATCAATTGCTACTGGTTACGTAGCGCCCACAATTGTCGTCCGTCAGTCCCTCCCCCCCCCCCCCACCGCCAACAAAAAAAAATTGTTGGGTCCGCCCCTGACGCGGAGCGGTTGAGATGTCATCAGCTCGGTAACTAGCCAATCAGCGCCCCTTCAGCCGTGCTGACAGCTCAAGTCGAAGGTGGCAAAAAGTATTATCGCCGGATATTCGATATTGTCCTCATTATTTCTCCTCCGGTTACGTCCAGCATGACTTTTCCAGTGTGGCTCGAGTTTCCTCAGTCTGGCCAGCCATGTCGCGTGGTGGTTGCGCGCCATATAAGGAAATTCTAGTCGTCTGGCACCACAACATTGCCGACATTGTCTGGTACCACAACCTCGTCTGGACACCACAACATTGCCAACATTGTCTGGTACCACAACATCGTCTGGACACCACAACATTGTCAACATTGTCCAGCACCACAACATCGTCTGGTCACCACAGCATTGCCAACATTGTCTGGCACCACAGCATCGTCTGGACACCACAACATTGCCAACATTGTCTGGCACCACAGCATCGTCTGGACCAGGCACGAGGGTATCCAGGGGGAGTGGAAATAACTACACCACGGAAATATTGAAGGGGACACGCAAACTCCCTGTTGCATGGCTACATGCCCGGGCCTGCCGCTGCCATTAGGTGTGTGTGTGTGTGTTGTTGTGTTTGGCCAGCCTGCCACCTGTAGGTGATGTCGGCTGTTTCCTGTGTGTGAGTGGTAGAATGGTAGGAGGATTAGATACAGGGTGGATAGATTACTGGTAGAGTGATGTTCGAGTAGAGTCGGAGTCGCCTTGAAGAGTTGAGTTGATCTGGGTGTCCACGCCAGATGACCTGCCGGCGGCGCAGCCGCGCGATGGGGCTCGGGACCGGCGGTCCCCGCCGTCATCTCGCCAACACAGACACCACGAGACGCTGGGCGGATGGGGGCTTGGGACCGGTGGTCCCCGCCGTCATCTCGCCAGCACGCCCAGCCACGAGGCACTGGGCGAACATCGGCCGGAAGCCAGTCCCTTGCGAAGCGAAAGGTTGTTGGCCCGAGGTTCGCCCCTCACAAGTCAGACTTTTTCTTCACCTGTAAACGGTTTGAGAGGGAAATTGGCAGTAACTTACCGTACCAGCTAGGTACGTGAGCTTACCGACACAACAATGACCCATTGGCTATCCTTCAGCAGCGGAGGTTAAACCAATTTGTTAGCTCAAGATAATTTCTTCATCACTGACGTTCTCTTTCAAGCATCACAATTCACGCTTTAAACATAACTTTGCTTGCCCCGGAACCGCGCGTGGTCTTAACGTCGTGCCGTGTGCGACGCTAATAGAGCAGATGGTTCCGCCATCACAATCGCTATATAATCATGACCGTATCAGCACTTTGAACCAGAAGTCTTCTGTGGCTCGGCCCGAACGTGCAGCATGGAATACTCGAAATATATCGCAACGATCATTGCGCCGACAAACCAAACTACCCAACGAGATCGGCTACTGTTCCCCGGAAACGGCACTTAACGATCTGAAGCCAACTCACAACGCATATGATGAAGAATGCGGAAACAATCAGTACCTACATGAAAAAAACAGATTTCTAATGATTGCTCTTATGGATTGCACTTACTAAATCTGAGCACGCGCTCCCGGTGGTTAATAATGCGTCAGAAAACAGCGTGATACGACGACACGCTTGTATCATTCGGGACCATTCGGGATCATTAATGATCGACAATCGCCGCTGATTCGACCCACAAAAACCCACATGTGGGGGCAAGAAGTGACAGCAGGTGCATCATGAACACAAACGAGGAGAACGGCCAGGCTGCATCACGCAACCACGCATTATTCACGATACAATTTGACCAATTGCCAGTCAGTGGACGGACAGACAAGCGAGAGCCATGTGATTTGTGTCAGGCGGCCCTGGACCTCGCCTCACTTCTCACTTGCGCAATCATTACATTAGGGAAGCAAATAAGCGAGCAAAAACTACACAGGAGAACACGGCCGAAATGGCATGCTGTTTGCCATCGCTTGGAATGAGGACGACAAAATCGAGCAGCGATCACTCTCACAATCCGAATGGTGCAAAGTACTCCAGAAATACAAGTGCATGCAGGCTAGCAGTCCTTGGCTTAAAAAAGAACAACGCAACACCACTAAGTTCTTCAACATTTGAGTGTCCAGAGCCACAAGGCATCAAGAAGTGTCACAAGATAACCAGGGAGACACGCTTGGCTTACATTTAGTCTCAATATTTTCATGTTCGCCTTTTGCATGCATTCACTTTTGTTTCTCAGCGTGAATATAATGACCCTTTGACTTTTTTACTTCTACCTTTTACTTTTTACGTCTTGGCTCTTTTCAAAACACGCCTAACTAAACAAGGCCTGAAAATCCAGCTCAGTAAAGCATGTACCAACGTATCTACCTATCGAATTGCGTGGTGGGTGTGTCGATTAGAAGCAGAAGGCTGGCTTCTCACGTGATTTATATGCTACAGACGGTTACTAAACAACAGGTTTTATAACGGGTTACGGATGTTGAACACATGGTACGGCACGCCCATTGAGACACGGGACAAAATACTGGCCCACAGACAGCCAGTTCCAGATAATCTAGCCGGGCGCCTGGATGCCATCGAAGGTGGAACTATGTGCAACTGCTTCGGCTTGAGACGACATCAGCCGAGCCGATTACACGGCCAGCGAGCCCGTGGATTTGCAGAGATCCGAGGCGGCTCCCGTGACTTCTCAATGCCGCGCCAATCATGCGACGAGTAGTCTAGACGAATTTATGGAACGAGTAGTCTAGACGAATTTATGGGACGAGTAGTCTAGGGATAAGTTACCCGTCTCACAATCGAAAGATTGTGGGTTCGAGTCTCACCTGTCGCTACTCTTCGCCCGCGGCCAATCGTCGTGAGAGATCGGCGACACTACATGACTCAACGGTCGACGTGTCGTAAAACGAATAACCAACCATCCAATCCCGCGACCGCACACCGGATCCAAACACCTATGTACAGCATTACCGAGACGGATAATGCTCTGTTGGTCATGATTTGAGATCATCCTGGAATGCGATGCCAGCCGGTGGTCCTTACCCCAGTGAGGAACCCGTTCCTCGACGCATGTACAGTCGCGAAACCATCAAAACAACAAAACATCAGCGCTGATGAAGTGCCCACATTTGCGCCAGGGGTGGATACGGGGAGCACTGGGATCATGTGTGCCCCCGCCCCATCCCCTGTCATGCAAGGCTGAGAAAAGGCTCCTCTGCACCCTTCCCCTCCCTCTCCCTCTCGATGGATTTTCAGCCGAAGGCGCAACTCCGGGTACTTCCGCAGTGGTGTCCCTCCGAGGGATTGGCACCGCCAAAGACGAGTCCCCCCCCCCCGTGAGCCCCATGCCAATTCATGGCTACGCCCCTGATCTGCACCCATTTGATGTTCGCACAGGCGGCTTTCAATAGGTGGAACTATCCGCCCCACGCGATGGCAGTGCCTTCGGGCAGTGAAGACCGTCTCAGTCTTCAGGTTCCCCAGGTTACAGCGTCCTTAGTGTTGCAATGTTTCTCACATCGCATGTCCCACGATTCCGAAGGGAATCTCAGGTACGAATATGGACCCAGGTGTAGGCCTCGAGTCAGTGGGTCCGGTTACAGCTCGGATTCGATGCTTTTGTCACGCTGCAAAATATAGCATACGGTCTCCAGCTTTGCCGAAATGGTATTCATGATCCAGGTTCCTAGTTTTGGCGTTGTTGAAATATCTTTCGCGAGCAGCATGCCATCCAACATGCCATCCAACAGCTGCAGTAGGATGGTCTGTACAGTGAAGGCAGCGTGGCAGTCGCCCATGCAGCCAAGGCCCCATATTGAACGATCTCCAGATAACTTGGACATTTTAACGTCCCGGAAAATGAAGGTCATCTGCAACAGCCATCAATATTCCGGGTGAGATCGTTCGCCGTGCCGATGACAACCAATGCCTACCAATGACGTCGGCACAGCCTTCCACGTGGCCGCACGCCGCAGCGACGTCTCCGAACAGCACCGGTATCAGCCTGCTCTCACTTCCGGCTGCGGCGTGACCTGGTGACCCGGCCGGTCGGCTAGGTCTGACTCACGATCGCAGACACTCCATACGCCGTCTTCCGCTGAACGAGGGGACCGGCCAGATTCAGGCGAGTGACGTCACCACTGGCGCTACACACCGTATTGGTGACGTCACTCTCGATGACGTCACACGCCGTCGCCATCAGCCGCAGCGCCGGACTCATGAACAAAGAACTACTTTGCATGAGAAAAAGGCCGTCGCGTCGCCACACAAACAGCGCCGGCGCCGTTTTTGTTTCATCCCCTCCCGCCGTGTTCCATGGATGCGTGACTTGGGCGATGCATTCCGCATGTTCTCGACTGTTGAAGGCGCAATCTTTTGTTTGCTAAAACGTGACAATGTCACAAATGGGCGCATGTACGAGGGCAGAGACAGCAGCATCCCCACCACCCATCTTTGGACGAGCTTAAGCGTTGACCTCTTCTATATTGACCTCTGTTGACCTCTATATGCGTTGCGTGGAAAGAACCGGTTCAAAATCCTGGCCGCAACTTTTGGACAGTTGCTGCGCCACTGATGTCTCAGTGCTACTCGCCGGACTATATTTGGTGTGGTAGCTCACCAGGCAGATTTTCAGGTCTCAGCCGCAGAGGGACATTGGCAGGGCTGCGCCGCTGCTGGGTGCGTGCTGTGTCACACGACAGAGCCTCCAGATCTGGTGCCGGCGCATCGAGCGATCCAGGCTCCTGCAGGCGATTTGTTTATTCCCTGGCTTTTTGGTGCATACGCTGCGGGCGTGTGGTCATGCAGAGGCGGAGACAGGGCATGCAGAGGCGGAGACAGGACATGCAGAGGCGGAGCCAGGAACTTCATGAGGCGCACGTCTGGAGGGGCGCAATTTCTTTTGAGGGGGGTCACTGCGAAAGTCTCTGGGGACCTAAGCCTTCGGCTGAACGTTCGCTTGCCCAGGGAGGGTACACTCGAGCATACTGAAAGGACGCCCTCTCTAAAGAGGTCGCCTTTTCCTCTCAATGGGGAAAAGACGGCCTTCTCCTCTCTCCCCTTTGACTGAAACATCCGCTGAACGGGAAGGGGGGTGTTCCCGACTCCCCCTGGACGGGCACCTTTCCTCGGTCAAAGGGGCGCCACATTTCAGTGGGGAGTGCACACTCCACCAGCACCCCTTCCCCTGACCTTGGGTTCGCCTCTGAACACGTGGACACGTTTGACATGCCCAGAAAATCTGGGAGAAGAGAAATATGAGGCTCTTTGATAAAGTGCACAGGAAAAAGGTCACGAGCATTGAACATGAGTGGAGGAAACGTTTTGAACTTGATGGGGTCGGATTCAGTGTTGAGCGCCTCCAGCATTAACAGTTTGAACCGAACAGTAGCATAGCACCCTTACTAAAAGGAACAGGAATCCGTGGGGCAGGTGCAAGTTCGGTGGGGCAGGTGCAAGGTCGGTGGGGCAGCCAGCACCCATCATTAAACAGCTCCTGCACACATGTGTACTGACTGCGGGAGGCAACTGATGGAAATGTTTCAAGAGCCGTTGATGCACTGACCCTACAGCATCAAGGCATTCCAGGGACAAATCCGTAGGGAGTGGGACAGCTGTCGTTCGGAGCGTTTGTGTGATCACAAAATTACAATTTGTACATCTCTTGCCTATCTTAGAGCAGCGGAATATTGCAGCAACAGCTTTTGAGCCCAGAGGTATTGAAGCCCTACGGGCTTCGCTTTTGTCCTGTCGGTTCTGAATCTGCCTCTAGGACTAAGCCAGCCCGGAGGGGTACGAAAGGACGAAAATAACAACTTCGACTATATTGAAATATATGTACTTTATCTGTATATATGGAATGTTCAAGAAGTTTTAACTATGAAGTAATCAATTCAATATTAAACTTAATCAACATATTCAAATTGTGGCACTGTTTGAAAAAAGCGCTCAATTCACAGAAACGACTAGCCAATCTGGCCGCATTTGGCACCATGGTCGGGAGGTAGGAGTTGTCGGATAGAACATAAATTTGCCGTTGGATTACCAGCAAATATACAATATTGGGGAGAAAGTGGTAGTATATATCTTGCGGATGAATATTTTTCCCTTTACGTTTTATTTTATGGCTGTGAAGTACCTGTATTATAAATAAATATTGAAATACATCATTTCCAGATGCTACGATTCCTTCTTTACGCTCCCGAAAATATTCAATTATCTCCACTTTACAAGCGGGTTGTTTACAGTTGTAATGGCATCCGCTGTACCGCACCATACGTGGCTCCGTTTTCAAATGTTGCTGTACTCCTACCTGAATAACCCCTACTGTGGGGGAAGGCAATTGATCCTTGTCT
>JAOTOM010002743.1:2500-116312 GCA_034440615.1 Ashinkailepas kermadecensis | reverse complement strand
TCTCTCTCTTCTCTCCCCCCCCCTCTTTCTCTCTTTCTCTCTTTCTCTCTTTCTCTCTTTCTCTCTTTCTCCCTTTCTCTCTTTCTCTCTCTTTCTTTCTCCCTTTCTCTCTTTCTTTCTCCCTTTCTCCCTTTCTCTCTCCCTTTCTCTCTTTCTTTATTTCTCTCTTTCTTTCTCTCTTTCTTTCTCTCTTTCTTTATCTCTTTTTCCCTTTCTCTCTCCTTTATCTCTTTCTTTCTCTTTCTCTCTCTCTTTCTCCCTTTCTCTCTCCCTTTATCTCTTTCTTTCTCTCTTTCTTTCTCTCTTTCTCCCTTTCTCTCTCCCTTTATCTCTTTCTTTCTCTCTTTCTCTCTCTCTTTCTCCCTTTCTCTCTTTCTTTCTTTCTTTCTCCCCTTCTCTCTCTTCTCCTTTCTCTCTTTCTCTCTCTCTCTTCTCTCTCTCTTTCTCTCTCTCTCCTCTTTCTCTTTCTCTCTCTTTCTCTCTCTTTCTCTCTCTCTTTCTCTCTCTCTTCTCCCTCTTTCTCTTTCTTTCCATCTTTCTTTCTCCCTTTCTCTCTCTCTCTCTCTCTCTCTCTCTCTCTCTCTCTCTCTCTCTCTCTGCTCTCTCTCTCTCTTGTTTATATTTATATAAACGAGGTATTTATGCTTCTGAGCATAAAACAACGGGACAGTTCCATCGCATAGGTGAAACCTGTCCAGCCTGTCACATACAAAATATCACACATCGCCAGGCTGTCATATGTTGAAGCAGATGCTGTTACATTTAGTATGACAAATAACACTCAATTTTGTTAAGCTTCCAAGCATGGGTTAAGCTTCAATGAACAACGCACATCAGCTCAGTTTGTCTCACGCCTAACAAACTCAGATTACTATTAAAATTATTCCATTTCCCAGTGACATGCCATATACAAAACATTAGTCATCGACAGTCAACAGCATTGTTAAATCATGATTAAACAAAACATGCCCGGTGCATGGAACTATCAGACCAGTAGGAAAATACACCAACTGATCAGCATGTTGAAAATTGAGATAACCACACTTGATGCAGTTTCTTGGCAGGTGGTGTGGTCACAGTGACGTGACCACAGACGGTGGTGTGGTCACAGTGACGCGGCCACGGACGGTGGTCCGTCACAGTGACGTGGTCACAGACGGTGGTGTGGTCACAGTGACGTGGCCACAGACGGTGGTGTGGTCACAGTGACGCGGCCACAGACGGTGGTCCGTCACAGTGACGTGGCCACAGACGGTGGTGTGGTCACAGTGACGCGGCCACAGACGGTGGTCCGACCACAGACGGTGGTGTGGTCACAGTGACGCGGCCACGGACGGTGGTGTGGGCACAGTGACGCGGACACAGACGGTGGTGTGGTCACAGTGACGCGGACACAGACGGTGGTCCGTCACAGTGACGTGGCCACAGACGGTGGTCCGTCACAGTGACGTGGCCACAGACGGTGGTGTGGTCACAGTGACGCGGACACAGACGGTGGTCCGTCACAGTGACGTGACCACAGACGGTGGTCCGTCACAGTGACGTGGCCACAGACGGTGGTGTGGTCACAGTGACGCGGACACAGACGGTGGTGTGGTCACAGTGACGCGGCCACAGACGGTGGTGTGGTCACAGTGACGCGGCCACAGACGGTGGTGTGGTCACAGTGACGCGGCCACAGACGGTGGTCCGTCACAGTGACGTGGCCACAGACGGTGGTGGTCACAGTGACGTGGACAGACGGTGGTGGTCACAGGCCACGGACGGTGGTCCGTCACAGTGACGTGGCCACAGACGGTGGTGTGGTCACAGTGACGCGGCCAACTTTTACTACTGACCTGTGAAACGAAAGACGGTGGTGTGGTCACAGTGACGTGGCCACAGACGGTGATGTGGTCACAGTGACGCGGACGCAGATGATTGGATGTCCAACAGTCTAGCGCTGAGCGTCGACCTCGGCCGTCCCAACAGAGCCTTGGAGACCGTAAACAGACTGACGGGCCAACCAATGTCGTAATTACCCAGTTTACTTGGGCAGGCCAAGTAAATTGGAAGCTGGAACGGATCGAATTCGAGAGGTGTAATGCGTTCGTCCAGGGCGTCTACAAGGGACAAGTGTCGGAAATCCGTTCAAGTAAATGGGAATGCAAGTGGAATGCGTCAACGGATGTAGGCGAATACTGCTGATATGAGACTATTTACTATTCCAGTGGCATTTGGCAGTGGCAGTGGCAGTGGCAGAAGTTTGTATACAGATGTTCCTATGGTGTAGTTGATGTGTAAAATGTTTCCATTAACGATCATGAGGACATAGCTTGGATGACCAATGTTTCCATAGATTAAGGTTGTATGTAAAGGTTTGCATGCAAGGGTTTGTCAGGGAAGAAGCTCGTATGCACAAAAGCTTTCATGAACCTGACCTAACCTGACCTAATCTGACCTGATCTAACCTAATGTAGCATGGCAATGTAGCATTCTTGGAATTAAAAAAAAAATCCATAATAATTTGTCAGATATACCGTCCCCCATGTTCCTCCCATAGTGATTTTCATAGCATGTTGGATAAATTATTTGACAGCCTAGAAAGTAAAGGAAAACTTACCATCATAACAGGAGATTTCAACTATAACTTGCTGAATATCAGAAATGATAGAAATAGCAAAGCCTTTCTAAACTTGCTCACCTCATATGGATTCTGGCCTACTATAACAAAAGCCACTCGTGCACATAGTGCTGGAATGGCATTGCTCGACAATATCTTTATAAATGATCTCTCCTATATCTGCCCTTCTGGGATATTGCTAGAGGATTTATCAGATCACCTTTCAATTTTTGTGACTTTAACTTTTGATAAAACCAAACCTCAAGAAATGGTAATATAATAGCATTTGATTACAATCAAGTGGGTAAACTAAATGATTATTTGGTATTGGCACTGCAAAATTTTGACAACAACACTGATGCAAACATTGCATGTTCTCAGTTGATTAAAGCATATATAGATGGCATGAAGCTTTGGACTAAAACACTTACCCACAGCAGAAGGAGAGCCCTTATAAAACCATGGATTACTGCATATATTATGTTCCATAAACAAAATAGAAAAATTGTACAAGAAGTACATAGAAATCAAAGCATGCAAAATGAATTAGAATGTAAACGGTATAGAAACATTTTAGTTCTTATTTTGAGAGATGCAAAAAAGTCGTTTTATCAAACAGCACTATATCACAATCAGCAGGATGGACAAAAAACATGGAAAATCCTAAATGAACTGATAAATAAGAAAAAAAAACTATATCCAAACTTCCTGATGCATTAGTAGATGAAGATGGCAATGAATATGAAAGTAATTGTGTACCAAATGCATTTAATAATTTCTTTGTCTCTATTGAAGAAAGACTAGAACAACAAATAGCATTAACAGAAAAATATCCAACTGAATATATAGCTGAGCCTACCTATGCAAAGTTTTCTGATATTATAAGTACAAATGAAGCTCAAATAGAATCAATTATTAAGAACTTGAAATCTGTTGGAGGTGGCATAGATGGAATGAACACAAAAATGTTAATGCTTACCTATAAAAGTATATTGAAGCAGATTACTCATCTACTTAATCTTTGTCTACATGGTGGAATATTTCCTAATGATCTTAAGAAAGCAGTTGTTGTACCTATTTTCAAGGCGGGAGAACATCATAAATTCACAAATTATAGACCTATATCTTTACTCCCTATCTCTCTAAAATTTTGGGAAAAAATACTACATGCCTATCTTTCAACATATTTGGAACAAAATAATGTACTAAGCCCTTTCCAATTTGGCTTCAGAAGAAATCATAGCACATACATGTCCATTATGCATTTATATAATGAAATTACTAAGTCCATTGAAAACAAAGAAATTCTGTGTGCCATATATATTGATCTGAAAAAGGCCTTCGACACAGTTAGCACAGACATATTAGTCAGAAAAGTACAATGCATTGGAGTTGAAGGTCCCCTTCTTAGAATACTAGAATCATACCTTAAAAATAGATATCAGCAAACTAAAGTATATGAGACTTTATCTGAACCAGAGTTAATTTATATGGGTGTTCCTCATGGTTCCATTCTGGGACCATTATTATTCATGATATATATATATATGTATATATATATATATATATATATATATATATATATATATATATATATATATATATATATATATATATATATATATATATATATATATATATATATATATATATATATATATATATATATATATATATATATATATATATATATATATATATATATATATATATATATATATATATATATATATATATATATATTATATATATAATATAATATATATATATATATATATATATATATTTATATATATATATATATATATATATATATATATATATATATATATATATATATATATATATATATATATATATATATATATATATATATATATATATATATATATATATATATATATATATATATGACTTGCCCAGAATTTCCAAACAAGCAAATATGTACCTTTTTGCTGATGACACAGCTATTCTGGTCAAGGCTAGAAGTATAGATGAATTACAGAATACAATGAATGGCATTGTGCCAGAGCTAACAAAATGGTTTCAAGCAAATAGGATGTCACTGAATGTAACAAAGACAAATTACAAAATATATTCTGGAACTCCCATTAATGACATAGATCTAATGATCAATTCTACTAAAGTGAACAGAAAACAACAAATCAAGTATCTTGGCATAGTGTTGGATGAAAAATTGACTTGGTATGGGCACATTGATTATGTACAGCCATCATTAGTAGAAACATGGCATGGGGAGGGCAAACATGGGGGGGCAAGCATGGGCAAACATGGGGAGGGCAAAATACTTCATAACAAGTCGAGAACGGAAGTATTTCTACAACTCTTTAATCCTTCCCCACTTATATTACTGTGCTGTGATTTGGGGTAATAATTATCCCACTAGGTTAGACCAAATTATAAAATCCCAGAAACATTCATTGCGAATTATTGATTATAGATGTTATGTATATCCTGCAAATGAGTTATTTATCAAGTACAACATTTTGAAGTTCACTGATATGGTGCAGGAACAAAACATATTTATACTGCACAAATTTGTCCATGATACATTGCCGCCACATGCTATGGCTGACTTTTTTTCTTCAATGTGCAACACCTACTAATACAAGAATCATTCAACATTTCTCTGTACCATTTACTTTTCGACAATATAGGCTGTATGCTATTACATACTCTGCACCAAAATCCTGGAACAATGCAATTTGCAAAATATTCCCCAGTATTGAACAGGTGCCGAGGAAAAAAGATGTGCTAAAGAAATGCATTAGACGTCACTTTATGGAATTATACAAATCAAATAAAGACTGAAGTCAGAATATAGCTCATATAATTCACAAAGGTAACTTTAAAAGTTGTACATTGCCATAGAGGGTATCAGTGTTGATGATATGTGAACACATACAAAAGTATGTGTTTAAATGGACGTTTTTGTGTTTTATTTTTGTGTTGGAGGATATTGATAGGTTTGCATACACCCATGCATATTCTGCATGAGTTATCTCGGTATGAATCTGCTTTAATCATTTCTGTACTCCGCCTAACATTTTCATCTTGTGACCCTGGAAATTCTGTGGGCGTTACTAGCTTGCTACCTGTCCACTGCTATCCCAGGGTCGCATTTCCTTTCTACTAATTGGTGGTGGTCTATCTGCAAAAGAAAAAAGAAGTAAACTGAAGGGATGCAAATTGTATTGGTGTAATCACATTCTATTGTATCTCTTGTTTGCATCCCGAGGCACCCATGTGTTGGCTGCCCTGTTCTACGGGCAGCTCAGCAAGGGAAGCCCCACATTGAAAGACCCAATGAAGGTGCATACAGCCAAATGAGATAGGCTGCTGCTGCATCTGATATGGGGACGACAATAAAAAAAACAAAAATAAACACAACATACATTATGTGAACACAACATAGGTTGTTATGCTTGTCTATGAGTAGGCAGCTCACTATCTGACAGTATGCCTCACTCTGAAAAATATACTACATTTACTATTGCAGAAAGATGCACTGCCGCATATACTTCATGTGTGTAGAGTAATGCAGTTCGGATATAAAAACATGCAAAAGTGAAAGAAGAAATGTTTTGGTGACATCACAAATATAAAGGTGGAAATAACACAGAGTTGTGATATTGCTAGGGTTCAACAATGGAGGAATGAAGCGAACTGACGCAAAATATCAGCTAGCTGAAGTATAAAAGCATCCATGCAAAGATGAATGAAACAAAATGTAGAAGACATCACAAAAATAAAAGAAGTGCTATTTGACGTGCTTCATTTCTGATGTAATAAAAATATTGATTCATTTATTATTGCGTACATGTTTTGTACCTGGGCTTCCCCACATTTCACACTGGAACACCGTTCCTCCATTCTTGAACCCTGGTGATGTCTTGAAAATATTGTCATTCGACTTGCTATATTTCTGTGGCATCATCAAACCATTGCTTCTTTCGTCTTTGCACACACGTTTTATATCTGGGTTACATCATATTGCCCACGAACTCCATCCATTTCTGAATTCTGTTGGTGCCATCAAAATGTTCTCCTCTGAATTATTTTATTTACGTGATGTCGAAGTATTTGACAAAGTATTCCTTAAAATTTGCGGAAATGATTTATGCTTAAGCTACATAGCCCTATATTCATCGAGAACTTGCTGCAGTACAACTTCCTGCAGTAGTAAATGTAGTAGATCGACTGCCAGATGGCGAGATGCCTACTCATACATTACATTTACGCTATTCTACATACAGTTATGCTGTATGCTGTATACGGACCGCTTTACTCGAATTTACTGTATGCTGTATGCTGTATGCTGTATGCTATGCTGCACTATGACATGTAAATTATGCCATGCTACATTAGATTAAGGTAGGTCAGGTCAGGCTAGGTTGCATCCAAGATTTGGGTGGGCTGTTTCGTTGCACGCAACTATTTGTATACAAGCCTTTGTGCATGCAGACATCTTCACAGACGGGTCCTTCAATACAAACTTGTACATACACTTTGTGCATGTAAATCGTTACATACAAACGACATCCACATAAACATTTGTCATGCAGACATTTGTGCCGGTGAACTTCTGCCAATGCAAATATGTTGCATACAAACTTTACACGCTGTGAACATCTACATACCAACTTCTGTATGCAAGCTTTTACATGCAAATTTGTGTCAAAGAAACATTATCTCATATGAACAATTATTTACAAACAATTCCATCAACCATGCAAATATTCATCTTAAAACCAGCAAACAGGCAGCCATAAATATAGGGAACAGAAAGACTTGGCAAGCCGCATTCTACTTGTTACGGATGGGGTTGGGTCAAATTTGGAAGTGATAAGTCATGTTCATCTAGATGATATTTGCTTGGCAGCACTCAGCTATTTAATAACCTCTGCAAATGATTTATCTTTATCACTTATTATCTATCATATCATACCTTTATCATATCATATTTATCATATCATTTATCAATTTATCATCCTACAAGGCATCTGTATGGCTTATTTTCACGGTAGTTCTACTCACATGAGCATTTATTAGCCTCTTGCCGACGATCGCTCTAAATAGATAAAGGTTTCTTATGATCTCCAGCATGACGGTCACCTCTTCATCAGTCCAATCCTTTGGGCGCTGCATAACCGACGCACTCGATGCGCCCCTAAGCTCCAATAACCAACCAACCAACTAACTAGTCCAATCATGCTTCTCAATTTTCTCCATATGGATTGCTAATTAAAATGCAATGGAAAATGCAAGGCTAAATCGTATCCAACCTCTGCCGCTGCAAACTCGCGTCGATTCTGCCAACGGTGCAAGCAAGGTCACGCGGAAAACTTAGCCCCTGCATACCGAAGGAATTACATGCATTCTTAATCCTTCAATGTGGCAATGTTACCAAATAGTATTTAATAAGCTACTTTGTGCCACTTTACTTGCAAAATCTCCACCGAAAAATTGAAATAAACGCGATGTTCTTCTACTAACAGCCTTGTTCATCAACATCCATCCCAACGAAATCCGTTCACGTCAGGCCGATCCTTCTCCGGGAACGGATTTCACGCGTTGGTGAATTCGAATTTACAGAGCGGAAGGGAAGTGTATACATGGGCCCGGTAATTCGCCTGTGCGCCGTTTAGGAAGTAACTTCGAATTCCTGCCGCCCATGTAAGCTGGGTAAGTGGCAGTAAATGGATTGCGGCCAGGTTACGTACGTGGCACGCTTCTACACGCTCCCCAGTGTGGCCGGTGACGAAAACACCCCGTACCCGGTGGAATTATCTCGGAAGTAGTTGGCAGTGGTTGTATGATGGCGAGAAGTTAGCTCCGCTCTTGGCGACAGCCCGCCTCCGGTGGTGCCTCAGCTGAAGCTTTGGCTCTTCAGAAATGTCAGGCTCTACAGCTCGGCATGAAGTGCGTGGGGAGGGCAGAAGTGTTCAGAGGTGCGGGAACTGATGCCATCTCCCAGCTCTGAGCGCAGGACCTCCATGACCGGTCCTGTCACCTGAGGAGCCTGTTGGAGCCAGCACTGGCAGCGAGTGGGCGGGCTTGGCATAGCTGGCCACGTCGCGGTCTGCAGCACCTCCAGGCAGGCTGGACCGTCCGCCAATCCCTCCAACCAGCGCCACGGCAGACGCTTGTCATCCACAACGCACGCCCATGGAATTGCCTTTCTGTTGGCCTTCTTGCATTTTAACACGGTGTACGAGTTCTCGCGGGGAATTTCTTGCATACTGACTGGTGGGAATTTTGGTCAGTAGCCCTCGGGCTGTGCTCACTAGCCCCCATATATGTTCTCACCAGCCCCATATATGTGCTCACCAGCCCCATAGATGTGCTCACCAGCTCCAACATGTGTGCCCACACGCCCCATATATGTGCTCACCAGCCTCAATATATGTGCTCATCAGTCCCATATATGTGCTCACCAGCACCCATGTATGTGCTCACCAGTCCCCTATGTGATCACCAGCCCCCATGTATGTGCTCACCAACGCCCATATATATGCTCAACAGCCCCGGTTTTGCAAAGGCTAAACAATGCCGTTCTCCGCATTACTTTACCGTACTGAATTTGTTCAATGAAGCCTGTCTGATATAGTTTATCGAGGGCTATCGAATGCCCTTTGCTCCATCAGCATATCAGGTCCAGCTGTAGAGATAGCAGGTGGTAGGATCTGGTAGAACCGGACGAATTGTGTGTCGGTGTCGTCTGGCCGTACCGTCTGAGTTGTGTGTCGGTGTGGTCTGGCCGTACCGTCTGAGTTGTGTCGGTGTCGTCTGGCCGTACCGTCTGAGTTGTGTGTCGGTATGGTCGGTGTCGTCTGGCCGTACCGTCTGAGTTGTGTGTCGGTGTGGTCGGTGTCGTCTGGCCGTACCGTCTGAGTTGTGTCGGTGTCGTCTGGCCGTACCGTGCGAGTTGTGTGTCGGTGTGGTCGGTGTCGTCTGGCCGTACCGTCTGAGTTGTGTGTCGGTGTGGTCGGTGTCGTCTGGCCGTACCGTCTGAGTTGTGTGTCGGTGTGGTCGGTGTCGTCTGGCCGTACCGTGCGAGTTGTGTGTCGGTGTGGTCGGTGTCGTCTGGCCGTACCGTCTGAGTTGTGTGTCGGTGTGGTCGGTGTCGTCTGGCCGTACCGTGCGAGTTGTGTGTCGGTGTGGTCGGTGTCGTCTGGCCGTACCGTCTGAGTTGTGTGTCGGTGTGGTCGGTGTCGTCTGGCCGTACCGTCTGAGTTGTGTGTCGGTGTGGTCGGTGTCGTCTGGCTGACCGTCTGAGTTGTGTGTCGGTGTGGTCGGTGTCGTCTGGCCGTATCGTGTGACCGGCGACGTCTGGTCGCCACCGCCTAACCCTTCTGTGTCGCCACCAGGAGCTGAACCGGGTTCAGCTGCTAATGCGGCAGCCGGATAGTGCATGCAGCGGTTCTTGTCCAGGGGTTGACATTACCATGATCCGAGTGGTGTCTGACATTGTGGGCCGGATGACGTCGGGGCGAAGGGGTGGCCATGGTGGTTGCTGGCGCCTGTAATTGTGGTGGTGGCTGGTATCTGCCGCGGAGGTGACTGATACGACTGTGGCGACGACTGGTACCGGGTGCGGTGGACAATGGAGACCGGTGGCGACGGAGTCGATTGTGGTAACTGGAAAGGCAACGGGAACAGCGTAAATACTGTGCGGTGTGCGGGAGAGGGACTCGTTGAACTTCGGAACACTGAAGTAAAGGTGGTGAGAGCATATTTATACGTCGTGATGAAACGTGATCTGTTTTTGCCAGAAGCTCATCTTGACGTAATATAACTACGCATTCGAAGTATCGCTCAAGCCAAAGTAACTCCTGTCATTTATTCATGTGTCATACCCCTTAATTGGATCGGTTCAGGGTGTCACGGGATTGTGGCATGACTTGTGGGGCGACTCGTTGCCAAGACGTTTGAATGATGCGTGCGATATATTCATGCGGAACGGGGGCGTGCTGTTGTGCCCGAAGGCTTCGGATCAGATCACCATGTCCCAAGTTGACGCGACCACGCAGCGATACACGATTCAGAGCTTGCATTTGTAATATCATTAAGAGCTTAACATATGTGATAGCCGAATGCTGTGCGATTAGGGGCACATTGAGTGTAAATACGGGTTAATCTGATAAGGCTGTGATGCGTGCTCCCTGTGCGATTGGGGGCAGATTGAGAGTCAGTACGGGTCAATCTGACAACTTAAGGCTGTGATGCGTGCTACCTGTACGAATGGGGAGGGGGCAGATTGAGAGTCAGTACGGGTCAATCTGATAAGCTAAGGCCGTGGTGCGTGCTGCCTTGCACGTGATGTATTCGAGATGAGTGTTCACATTTGCCCTCATTGGGACATGTGTGCTGTAGCGAAGCATGTACCTATGCATCATACATGTTGTGTTGTGTGAAAGTTTGTTTCGCCATAAACGCTCCGCTCCGCTGCAAGAAAAGCAGACAAATCGTAGGGGCCGGCCTAATCACACCCATTGCTCCCCATGCTAAAACCTATGGGAAAGTAGCTAGCCCAAAACTATCAGAAAGGATAGTTTTGGGTTCAGTTTGACACAAGGAGTCATTTGAGAAGAGACATGACCGCATTCGCTCAGATCTGCATGTTGGTGAATGTTCCCACCCCCATGTATTGGGTGGGAATATGAATGCACCCGGCTAATTCCCTCGGAGATGCAAGTGTCGGAGGTGTAGCTGCTCGCAAGCCAAAAATCAGACAAATCGTAGGGGCCGACCTAATCACACCCATTGTTACCCATGTTAGATCCTATGGGAAATAAATAATTATGTCAAAAACAGAATCATGTGTATGCATTATGCAGCTGAAAAAGTAGGGTGTAAATTAGTTAGCAATGTGCAGCTTTGAACTTTGCTGACTAAGACGATTCGTTTCGATATACTGCTTGCCTTGTTTGGCACAATCTTGGGATTTTGTGGTGGTAATTGTGTAATTAGCTTATAATTAGCTTTAGAAGCTAAACTACTGCATGCACCAAGCTTTGGAGACTACCATTGTGTTCAGTCCGTCAAGATGCATGATATGTTACATTTTGAGCCTTTTTGAAGGGGCCGCTATTATGGGCTGAGCGTGGCCTGAGCGTCGGCTGACCGTGGGCTGTCTTGACAGACATCCAGAGCAGCCAGATTCGGCTATGCAAATGGGACAGTCCCTGCATGCCTTTCGAAGTAATATATTGCAGTCTCGATATAAGAAATTACTTTAAGTGAGGTGATGGGTCGGTAGAATTCACGTAGTGAAATCGTACGTATTGCGCAAGAATCCCTGGTCATGTGGCCCGCTCATCACATCGGCCACAACTCACGACAGACCAGCACCAGTCATTGTTGCTGCCACGCCACGACCAATTTCACCGGTCATGGTGATTTATAATCTAGCATTTCATCTAATGATAGGTGTTCATATGAAGTTGCCGACAGTTTTATCTTGCCAAACGGTCGGGAATACGTGCAAAAACCAGGAGGGAAAACGAAGCTTATATGAACTGGTCTCGAGTTTTTAAATGTCATAAAATGAACCGTACCAAGCAAATACAGGTTTGTTTTGCTGTTCACATGCCGAAAGATGTTCACTCCGGCTTCATGCTTGGCGGGTACTGCTCACTGCTTAGCTCTGCATCATTATGCTCTCATGCCACAAGCCTGTCAAAGAAACCATGTGAGCCTATGGACAGAAGTGAAGGAGGTGTCCAGCCTGTCAACTACAGAATATCAGACACCGCCGGGCTGTCACATCCTGAAACAGACACTGTCGTAGATAGCATGAAATAGCATTCAATTTTGTCTTCATGCAGTGGCAAACACAATTCTCTTCTTCTGCTCCGACAGATAGATATCATGCAGTCAACTGGTTCATGTGATAATGCAATGCATTATTACCATAGTTACTGGAACACAGAGGCAGCATCATGGTACAACCCTTCAGCCAAGTATGGCGGAAGCTTTGATGAATCACGTACATAACCTCCGTTTACCTGATGCCTGACAAGCTCAGATTACTGTTTAAATTATTTCAATTCCCAGTGACATGCCATCTACAAGAATTTAAAGCCATCAACAGTACACTGCATTGTTAAATCATGATCACACAAAACATGTCTGGTTAACGGAACTATCAGACCAATACAAAATACAAAAACTGATCATCAAGTTTAAAATTGAAATAACCATATTGGATGCAGTTTGTAATGCACTACAGTAATAGCAGTGGTTAAATGTTGACCCAAGATACCAATAATACAAGGCGGTGCACTTTATCTCATGCAGCATAACTCAACTATGGAACACCGCAGCATCCCTAAACCAGCGTGGAGATGGAAAGATGTCATTCTTACGAGGTAGGAGTCATTCGTTATTCTCCACCACATCATTTCTTAGGAGTTCACCGTTGTGCATGTCCTCACCTTAATATTTAGCGTTAGCCATCATGCTATGTGGAAATATTACACATGAGTGATTCTGTCAGAACTGGCATAACCACTGTGTCCACTTCGTCCACTTCGTCCACTTCGTCCACTCCGTCCACTTCGTCCACTTCGTCCACTTCGTCCACTTCGTCCACTTCGTCACCATCCCATGGTGGTTCCTTCATGATTGCTGGTAACAGTAAGGAGGCTGAACATATTTTTATTTAAACCTCCAGTTGGATATGCTTACAAGCTTGCAAACTTCCCCTGCCATGAAGAGCTCTTGACAACAAGCTGCAATAATTACAAGAAGCAGGTGCTTGGAGCATCCCTAATGGTGTTGCAAGTGGAGCAGCAACCAACAAGCTTTGGTATCTACTGCTAACTGCATTACCACGCCAATGTGATAGTGAAAAAGGAGCAATGCTATAGCTTGGCCAATGGATAATTGTATGATCAATATTAGATAGCATGAATTTGTGTTGTGTTTTGGGCTGGAGCATAGATACCAAACAAAGCCTAATTATTACTGAATATGCCTAAGTACAACACACCCTGTATGACAATGCTGCTTGCATTGGTTGGAGCTATACATATAAAGGTATTGCTGCAGCTTAAGTTGTTCACGAGATATGTTTTGCGCAAGCTATATCTCTGTAAAGAAAAACGAAGTTAGGCTAGTTTAGGTTAAGTTAGTCGGCTAGAATAATATAATGTTATGCTAGAATAGATTACGTTCAATTAGGGTTATATATGTTTTAGAATCATGGAACAGAAAAGTTTTGCTGATTTTTATGAAACGATCTAGGATAGGCTAGGCTAGGCCAGGTTAGGGTAGGCTAGATATTTTTGGTTGGTGAATTTTTACACGCACCCAACTGAAACGTTGGGTGCGTGTAAAAACAATTTCTTAGGGAAATTGTTGTCACATGTTCTTGATTATGCTCATAAACACGGTATTAAACAATTTTTCTAAAAATCCAACGAATGCCTTAACATGAATATCCACCAATACAAATTGTTTTCGCAACATTGCACCAAAAAATGGCAGGCTGTCACATGTCATATTTTACATTACATTGGTGTTAGCGCATTGATAACACATTGAGTCCATGCAACAAGTTCTGCTTATGGCAAATACTCTGACTCAAGAATCAAATCCATCAAAGTGTCGGGTGAAATTCCTAAAATAAAACGTGACCCAGATTGGAAGAACAAGCAATTCCCCTGCTGACACAATTCTGTAAGTCAGCAGTGTGACAAAGTGACTGACCAGATATGCTAGACTGAGAAACATTGTGATGAAAATACTGCACCAAACAACTTTACACGCCTGAAATGTACGTAATTGCCAATACAAATAATTTGTCCGCAAATGTATGAAAACGACGCAAAAAGCATAGTATGATACAAGTGTCATACTAGTTTGTTTTTGCTTGCACATGAACAAAGCAATGTCAAGATTGTCATATGATACAAGCATGATGCTGATTAGTACAGAGATATTCAGTCTTATTTGCTGCACCTTCTGCACCAACTCACCATGACTGCCACTAGCCCCTTTCTCCAAAAGCAGTGCTTTGCAAACATCTGGGTAGACCCGCATGTTTCGTCTGCGTGTGACTGTCCAATGTTCTTAGTCTGCCAAGTGAACTTGCAACAAGGATAACCACAAAGCACCTTTCGTCATGCTGATGGTGCTATGGCAGCATCCACCCCTTGGGCATGTACCTACTGCACTCAAGTTGCCTGCAAGCTGTTACCTCTGTCTTGACCACTGTTGGATCCGTCTTGAAATCGTGGATTTGGGGGAGGAAAAGTGTGTGGAATTCCAGGTTGGAGGATAATTTTCTATGTTTTAGAATCATGGATTTGGAGAGGAAAATTGTTTGACATTTCAGGTCAGAGAGGGAATTTTATTCGTTGCTGTCATCAGGAACTCCTTGTTATGCTTCCCATGGTCACGTTCCATGTTCCATATTCCATGTATCATGTTCTGGATACGCTTCGCACGCATGTTGCACTGCAATAAGATGAGGACTGGGTATGTTAAAGAGCGAAACAGCCCCATGATAATTCACATTCAATGATTATACAATTATGTAAACATCTAAAATATAGTATCTAGCATCTAGAAGCCTAGCTTGCGAGGTACAAATCCGATGTTAAAAATCACATTCTTGATCAGATAAAAAATAAATAATCCGAATTCTTGCTGGGGTGGCTTTATGAACCAAGGTCCTATTGCTAAGCATAGCTTGTTGCGTGAACCCTGGCCCCAACACCCGACCCATGAATTCCAGTTCAACGGCAGAATTTTGACCGAACGTTTAACGTGCCGTCAATGCACCGACACGACCGCCTGGTAGCTTGTCCCCAGCCTTATCGGGCCAGCTGCCAACTGACCCTCCCAGCCGGGGGCTAAATGCGAGCGCGTGAAGCGACTCGAACCCTGTGTTGCCAGGACAGGCAGATCAGTGCAGGCCAGCGCTCCAACCAACTGAGCTACCGGGGGGGGCTACATTTGAACAGCTAGCATTCGTTGGGTCTGCTTTTGACAATATTAATCGAAGCTAATGTTCTCAGATTTAAAATAAAAAAAAAAAAATGCCGTTTTAGTGCACAATTACGTCAAACATCGATATATTGGGGATTTTAGAGATTCCCGTTGCTCCCCAAGGATCCGCCACTGACCGTGAGCGGTAACCAAAACTGTTGGATACGTCTCCATATCTGGTTGGTTTGTTATTGGTTTTACGACACGTCGACCGTTGAGTCATGTAGCGTCGCCAATCTCTCACGCCGATTGGTCGCGGGCGAAGAGTAGCGACAGGTGAGACTCGAACCCACAACCTTTCGATTGTGAGACGAGCATCTTACCCCTAGACCACTCGTCCCCACGTCTCCATATCTGTCAGCTACGCTTGTAGGCAAGTGGCAGGCTTTTTCACCTCTGCAGATGACAAATGCGCTGCTTTACCCGTGCCTGCCGATGACAAATACGCTGCTTTACCCGTGCCTGCCGATGACAAATACGCTGCTTTACCCGTGCCTGCCGATGACACATACGCTGCTTTACCTGTGCCTGCCGATGACACATACGCTGCTTTACCTGTGCCTGCCGATGACAAATACGCTGCTTTACCCGTGCCTGCCGATGACACATACGCTGCTTTACCCGTGCCTGCCGATGACACATACGCTGCTTCCGGGAAAGCTTTTCCCCGTGCCTGCCGATGCACATACGCTGCTTTACCCGTGCCTGCCGATGACACATACGCTGCTTTACCGTGCCTGCCGATGACACATACGCTGCTTTACCCGTGCCTGCCGATGAACATACGCTGCTTTACCCGTGCCTGCCGATGACACATACGCTGCTTTACCCGTGCCTGCCGATGACATACGCTGCTTACCCGTGCCTGCCGATGACACATACGCTGCTTTACCCGTGCCTGCCGATGCATACACATACGCTGCTTTACCCGTGCCTGCCGATGACACATACGCTGCTTTACCGTCCTGCCGATACCTGAGTGCCTGCCATAACATACGCTGCTTACCCGTGCCTGCCGATCACATACTGTTACCGTGCCTCAACATACGCTGCTTTACCAGTGCCTGCCGATGACACATACGCTGCTTTACCCGTGCCTGCCGATGACACATACGCTGCTTTACCCGTGCCTGCCGATACAATACGCTGCTTTACCTGTGCCTGCCGATGACACATACGCTGCTTTACCCGTGCCTGCCGATGACACATACGCTGCTTTACCTGTGCCTGCCGATGACACATACGCTGCTTTACCCGTGCCTGCCGATGACACATACGCTGCTTTACATGTGCCTGCCGATGACAAATACGCTGCTTTACCTGTGCCTGCCGATGACAAATACGCTGCTTTGCCCGTGCCTGCCGATGCACCGATGCACCGATGCATACTTCTACTTGGCGAGTAATGGGGAAAGCCACGTGTGATCTCAGCAATTCTAATTATCTCCAGGCCCACAGCAGGAACTGTATTTGCTCAGTTCGCCACACTAAGCACATCCCAATGCGAACTCATCGCCATGCCAGCCTCCTGCCCTGCCTACTGAACTGCTGTCACCGCCACGGCCTCACACCAGCCGGCCTAGACCTCCCGGCCTCCCGGACCTCCCGGACCTCCCGGCTGCGCCCAGCCCCAGCCAGACATCGACCGAGCCGAACCTCATCGCAGCCTCCTCTCTGCGGCGCGGCAATTGCATTATCACCTGCATGCTTATCTAGCCGGGCCGATAAAGTGCCGAGTGATGACGTCCAAACCCTGCCGCCCCCGCCCGGCAGCTCTAAACCGACCCAATCATCATCTGCAGCGACCCGTCTCTCCGCACCGTGACCCGCTCTGAACCAGCCCAACCACAACCTACAGCGACCCCTTTCCCGACACCGTGACCCGCCCTGAACCGACCCAATCACCATCTGCAGCGACCCCTCTCCCCACACCGTGACCCGCCCTGAACCGACCCAATCACCATCTACAGCGACCCGTCTCTCCGCACCGTGACCTGCTCTGAACCGACCCAATCACAACCTGCAGCGACCCCTCTCCCCACACCGTGACCCGCTCTGAACCGACCCAATCACTATCTGCAGCGACCCGTCTCCCCACATCGTGACCCGTCCTGAACCGACCCAATCACTATCTGCAGCGACCCGTCTCCCCACATCGTGACCCGCTCTGAACCAATCCAATCACCATCTGCAGCGACCCGTCTCCCCACATCGTGACCCGCTCTGAACCAACCCAACCACAACCTGCAGCGACCCTTCTCCCGACACCGTGACTTGCTCTGAACCGACCCAATCACAACCTGCAGCGACCCCTCTCCCCACACCGTGACCCACTGACCCAATCACCATCTGCAGCAACCCGTCTCCCCACACCGTGACCCGCCCTGAACCGACCCAATCGCCATCTGCAGCGACCCGTCTCCCCACACCGTGACCCGCTCTGAACCGACCCAATCACAACCTGCAGCGACCCGTCTCTCTACATCGTGACCCGCTCTGAACCGACCCAATCACAACCTGCAGCGACCCTTCTCCCCACACCGTGACCCGCTCTGAACCGACCCAATCACAACCTGGAGCGACCCTTCTCCCCACACTGTAATCCGCTCTGAACTTGCCAACTCGCGGCAGCGGCGCATTAGCGTCTCCTACCCGATCGCTCTTCTCGCCTTGTGCCCGCAAAAGTTTTGTCGTAAACTCGACATTCGCGCGCCCCAATGTGGCTGTGATTTTGCATGGCAATGACACCGGCCTATAACTGGTCATATCAATTTGGCCGCGGCGCCAATCGCGGCCGGCCAAGTGCTCGAATTGGTAGCCGATAAGAAGGCTCCGGCCGCGCCGCGTAAATGCCATCAGACCTTATCACCGTGCAGCGTTGCATTGCAATTGCCATGAACGAAATTGCGCGCAGTAATTTTGGGTAATGTGACGGGGGGATATCGGTGACGTGCGAAAGCGATACTGGTCAAGGCCACGGAGCACGACTAGCACTTGTCAGTTCGCGGCTATTCTCCTGCTCTGCTTCATGCCAGCGCTTGGAAGCAATCGCTCGTACAGTGTGAGATGACAGCTGTGGTTAGAACGGTCCGAGTCTTTGTTCCTAATGACGACAGTAGTCTGTAAGAATGAGAAATGTTTCTTAGACATCAAATCTTGGTTCCACATCATTTTCGTTTCTTATCTCAATCTTGATTAACATTAGCAGGTTTAATGACTAAAAACTGATACTAAGGAATCGTGTGCTTCCTGTCTCATGAATCAGCCTCCATCAAGGACGACATAGGCAGGACAGCCCTTCCAGGTTCTGATCCGGAAGAATGATTCTTGCATTTGACCCTATGGATGATCCCAAGGAGCTTCAGCTCTGACCTTTCGCTCGTAAGTTAGAGGGAGAACCATTCTACATCACAAACACCTGGCAGATTGCAGCACATTTGCCTGCTAATTTCCGCAGGTGTGGCTCGCTAACATTGTTCAAGACCGGTAGATTGCTTGACATTTTGCCTGCTAACAACTGTAGGTGTTACTGTTCAACACTATTCAATACCGAGACGGGTGCCAGTAGCGATCAAATAAACCCATGATGTTTATGTACCTCAAAAATTTTTTTTTTTTTTTTTTTTTTTTTTTTTTTTTTTTTTTTTTTTTTTTTTTTTTTTTTTTTTGTGAGGGGGTGGTTGTGATTGTTTGTTTTTTTGGGTGAGGGAGGGGGGGGGGTTGTTTTTTTGTGGGGGGGTGGGGGGAGGGGGGGTGAGTTGATATTTTTGATAGTAGCTTTAGGGAGAGGTGGTGGGGTTGTTTTTTTTGTTAGTATATCCAGGTAGAGGGGGTGGTTGATGTTACTGATGTAGGTCTAGGTAGAGCGGGTGAGACGATGTTACTGGTAGTAGTTCCAGGTAGAGAGGGTGAGTCGATGTTACTGGTGGTAGGTCCAGGTAGAGCGGGTGAGTCGATGTTACTGGTAGTAGTTCCAGGTAGAGAGGGTGAGTCGATGTTACTGGTAGTAGGTCCAGGTACAGAGGATTAGTCGATGTTACTGGTGGTAGGTCCAGGTAGAGCGGGGAGTCGATGGCACCTAGAGGGACGAGTCTGAAGAATGTATCAAGCAGACAATCAGCTGTCGGTAATTAAAAGTACGGCTTACTTGAAAAGGAACCCCCTCCCCGCCATATGCTGGTATGGGGGATGGCGGTGCAATTGCTGATGAGTAATCGTACATGTCATGTAACTCCCACGTGCATGCGTCGCAAGTAGTCGCACATGCTGCATGTGGGCGGCATGTACGAGAATGGACAGCCAGCTGAAGATAAATTAGCGCATGCATAATATACATACAAAGCATTCCTTGGAGAGCCATTACAACGCACATTCAAAACACATACAATGCTTCCTCGTCCAAATGTCCATGTCTAACACTCATGAAGGCACGTTAAGAGCACCCACGTGTAATGTCCATATAGGTTCAGAATCAGGTGGAAATGTTAGGTTCAGTATCGGGTGGAAATGTTAGGTTCAGTGTCAGGTGGAAATGTTAGGTTCAGTATCGCGTGGAAATGTTAGGTTCAGTATCGGGTGGAAATGTTAGGTTCAGTATCAGGTGGAAATGTTAGGTTCAGTATCGGGTGGAAATGTTAGGTTCAGTATCGGGTGGAAATGTTAGGTTCAGTATCAGGTGGAAATGTTCTTTGTGTACGGGAAATGTGTTTTAACCAGGATATAACATTCTGCCATTCTCTATGGTGAAGGTCCATGCCATTCTTACAATGAAGTAAGCTGATAACGGTGAAGTGAGTTTTGCACAGAGAAGTGAGCTTCTCATAATGAAAGTCACTCCACAGTGAAATGAGCTTTCTATTTTGTCACTCTTTTCTGATTATGATAAAAAGCCGTGCGTTGGGGAAGACGATGTCTCTGTAATACGCGACGTATGATGCTCTAGACATCCAACGCATGCCATTCAGAAGCACCTCAGACTTTGAATGCAGCAGGTGCAGCTCCCTCCTGCTAGGGAGGGACGGGGCAAGTTGGAAGCGCAGCTACCAGTTTCGTGCAACATAGCGATATGATATATCCTGAAACCTTATGAAGGCATCCTGACGGAAAAGTTGCTCAAGAGCCGCGATTGGCCATCGTCGGCGTAGTAATCGTGGTCATCACGTGGTAATCATGGTAATCGCGTGGTAATCGTGGCCACGGGGTGCTCAGTGGTGGGCCAACAGACCAGCTCGTAGCGATGACCTTACTGCGGGTCGGGCGATATGAAGGGTCTCCAGGTTGAGACGCTGCAGACATTCAGAGATGGCCAGGGGCGGATCCAGCCATCAGGTTTGGGAGAGGGGCCGGGTATAAAATGGTCGCAAATTTTCTAAGCATCACCGGATTTGGACAGCTTAGTATTTGGGCTTGAAATATAAACGATATTTATATCCCCGGGGCAGTCTGGGGTGGTGTTACCGTCACCAATGCCCCAGGGGCGGTCTGGGGTGGTGTTGCCGTCACCAATGCCCCAGGGGCGGTCTGGGGCGTTCTGGGGTGGTGTTACCACTGCCAGTGCCCCGGGGGGCGGTCTGGGTGGTGTTACCGCCACCAGTGCCTAGGGGGCGGTCTGGGCGGTGTTACCGCCATCAGTGCCCCGGGGGCGGTCTGGGGTGGTGTTACGACCGCCAGCGCCCCGGGGCGATATGGGCCCGTTTGGGCAGTGTTACGGCCGCCTGCACACCGTTCACCGGCGTGACGACCGTGACCGTGACCGTGACCGTGACCGCTCCGGCGCAGTTGTCACCGTCTGTCTCCTGCTGTGGTCACCGTCTGTCTCCTGCTGTAGTCACTGTCTGTCTCCTGCTGTAGTCACCGTCTGTCTCCTGCTGTGGTCACCGTCTGTCTCCTGCTGTAGTCACCGTCTGTCTCCTGCTGTAGTCACTGTCTGTCTCCTGCTGTAGTCACCGTCTGTCTCCTGCTGCTGCTGCTGCTGCTGCTGCTCCTGCTGCAGCAGGAGTCTCCTGTCTCCTGCTGCTGTTTGGACGCGACGTGGAACCCCTTCTCCCGCTACATGGCAATGCAACACTGACAGGGACGGCTGAATATGTGCCGTACGTCGTCGGAAGCTCCTTTCCTTGAATACAAAACATGCTTGAATTTTACCATATTTTCCACCTGAATATTTTTCCTTTGATGTGGGACATCCGGTTCGGCAACCGGCTCGAAATTGATAAAAAGTTAACCGGCTTGTCAGCGTACGAGATGAAATTAGTCGATGCAACTCGTGGCCGTAGGGCATGTTTGTATTGCTGAGTCAGGGGCGGATACTGGGGGGCATGTGCCACTGTCTCTGGAAAGATGGTGCCCTTCAGAAGGGCAGTGATTCAAGTGATTCAATTCAAGTTATCCTCTTCAACGCCGGACTCCCACTCAACGGATTTTTCAGTCAAAGTCGCCCCTTGTAGAGGAAAAGTGCCCATTTGAGACGAAAAAGCACAAGTATGCTTCAGTATGCTCGAGTGCACCCGCTCCCCCCCCCCCTCACACACACTCAACGAATCTTTCCGCCGAAGGCGCCCAGCCGAGGAAATTTGCCCCTATGAGAATACACTACGCCCTTGTGCTGAGTGTATGTGTGTATAACTTATTCGAAGGAAAAGTTGTGGCACGAAACGCTGACACAAGCCCTGATTTCATTTCGTACCATGCTGCGAACCAGCTGTGGTCACTGCCACATATGACTTCCTTGGTTGGTTGGTTATTTGGGCTTTGGGGCGCATCGACTGAGTTGGTCATACAACGCCCAATATATGCCTTCCTTAACGCTAATATAAAGTAAAAATAAAAGACTGAGACAGGTCTCGGCATGTGTTCACTGATCGGTATCAGATACATCGCCGTAATCACCTACTCAGTGCTCCACAGTTGCCGAAGTAAGTAAGTTGGTGTGGTTGAACGGCCACGCCTATGGGCTGCCCCTCCCCATTCCCCACACCCACCAAGTTTGATGGTGGTGCCATACTCAGTTGGAAGTCGAGACAGATGTGCACCGGCGCGTGACGAGTGCGTGGGCAGCCTATCCAGCCGACCACTACAAACGGCGAAGGATAATGCCGTGTCCGAGGAACTGTGTGTGCATCGCACAGTGGTCCCATTACGCCAGCTGTGAGCATCTCTTGTTCTGGAATCAGTATTGCGTGATGTAAGCTGGGTCAGCCGATGTTACCTTGAGGAGTGTAGTTGTCCTTTGTCCCTGGATCAAGGATGACCTTTGGGTTTGGGTTCTGACAAAATACGTCAAAGTTTGACGTGTGAGAGAATGAAAACAACGTTTTTGTTTCGGGTATTTAAGCGGAGGGTGTACAGTACCAGTTATATACAGTGTATGTGTGTGTGTATGGGTGGGTGGGTGAACTTTGCCAGCCTGCCACCGTTATATACAGTGTGTGTGTGTGTGTATGGGTGGGTGGGTGAACTTTGCCAGCCTGCCACCGTTATATACAGTGTGTGTGTGTGTATGGGTGGATGGGTGAACTTTGCCAGCCTGCCACCGTTATATACAGTGTATGTGTGTGTATGGGTGGGTGGGTGAACTTTGCCAGCCTGCCACCGTGTCGGTGATGTCGACTGCTTATGCAGGGAAACAATACTCAGCGTATGGCGCCTATCTCAAAAAACCTAAAAACAGACACCGACCCGCGCGGGTGAACTCCTTGCAACAGACACCGACCCGACCGTTATATCTCCTCACAAAACACCGACCCGACAGGGTGTATGGGTGCTGTCACAACATGACCACCGACCCGACAGGGGTATCTCCTCACAACAGACACCGACCCGACAGGGGTATCTCCTCAAAACAGACACCCGACCCGACAGGGGTATCTCCTCACAACAGACACCGACCCGACAGGGGTATCTCCTCACAACAGACACCGACCCGACAGGGGTATCTCCTCACAACAGACACCGACCCGACAGGGTATCTCCTCACAACAGACACCGACCCGACAGGGGTATCTCCTCACAACAGACACCGACCCGACAGGGTAAATTTTTCTCCTCACAACAGACACCGACCCGACAGGGTATCTCCTCACAACAGACACCGACCCGACAGGGGTATCTCCTCACAACAGACACCGACCCGACAGGGGTATCTCCTCACAACAGACACCGACCCGACAGCGTGCAGCGTCGGATCGGTCATGTCGTCAGGGCGGCACATTGCGCAAGACGCGCCATTTCAGCTCGTGTAAAGGGACCCCAGGCATGCCGGGCTACCCTGAGCAGCAGAAAGTATCGGGATATTCCAACAGAAGACCGCATTAGCATGATACAACTGGTTCTGGAAAACAACAATTTCAGGCAGACAAAGCAACCCATTAATCCAGACCGACGGCACCGCAATTGGATCGCGTCTGGGGAAGAGTTACGCCTGCACGCATACGGGCAGCTGGCAACTTTGAAATGAGCTTCGTTAGCCGCCGCACCGGTCAAACCATTGATCATAGGTTCATCGTCGACATATCTGGGATATTTGCCGGAGACATAGATCAGTTAAAGCGGTTTCATCGACGGGCTAACACCTTTCACCTGAAGATCAAAGTCGATTCGAGGTACTCTGGTGAGAGTATTGATTTTCTGGATGTCCGCATTGACCTACATAACGGCAGATTTGTTACGGAAGTGTTCTCAAAACCCAACAATAAAAAATACTTGCGGTATGATTCTGGCCATTCGAAATTGGTGAAGGACGCCATCCCATTCGGACTAGTAACCTGTGCCAAACGGAAATGCAGCACGCACAACTCGTACGCTCATAACGAAACATAATTAGAGACCGCCTATTGCAAAGGGGGTTGCAAGGGACTCAAGAAAGCTGATGTGCAGACACGCAATGCCAATCAAATTAACAGTGACTCATTGCTAGTGAAAAATTGGTCAACGTAAATATACGGCCAAGAGGGTCTCAATGGTCATTACTTTTTCCAGATATCTCCCCGACATCCGACGGATCTCGAGGGACAAACGCTATATTTTACAGCGATCAGAATGCCTACAAAAACTTTTCCCAGTCGAACCTATGCTAGCCTACATAATGGGAACAAACCTAGCTGATAAATTGGTGCATGGCAAGACAAGAAGGATAAGCCCGGGACTCAAAGCAGGGCACAACATTGTGGAAATAATTGTCGTGTATGCCACGTCACGTGTTAGGAAGTTGAAGCGCGTGGACAGAAGGTAGGAAGACATGCTGTAAGGCAAGGCTGTAAATCTTCTACTGTCGTAAATGGCGCGTTCTGCAAAAAGCGTGATGTTTGTTACGTGGGAGAAACAGGGAACAAACTGTATGCCAGGGTCCAAAATAACTTGTCCATTCGATGCGGACGATGAGAGCTTCCAGTGAGTAAACACTTCAACGGACCGCACCACGAGATCGAATATTTCCGCGCAGTTGGGCTAGAGTGTCCAGAAGGAAAATGTGCTTTGTAGACGGCAACGTGAAAACAGATGGATCAGCATATTGGGAACGGAGTCGAAAGTAGGGGACTTAATCGGAGAAAAGAAGGATTTAGGAGGTGACATGGTGGATGTGTATTATGTTGTACTATGACGATGACGACTTGTCTCGACCGCTTCGGTAATTTTTATTCTGTTATATCATACCTTTTTGCTTGAACACAGTATCCTCCTTTACGTTTTTTTGTACACGCGTTTCGGCATCTGATGGTTTTATCTTGAATTTACCTGTTTTCTTGAAGTCCACTTGTAGAACAATTTTGATCCATGCATTTGTTTTATTTGAGCCTTCCTTCATTCCCAAAATCGCCTTTTTGCTTCTCCAGCGATTCGTACTTGTGTTTGTTCAATTGCAACTGGGTTGTTTCATAAGTAAACAATAAAACTGCCTCATATTTTCCAAACCATCCATTCAGCTTGTAATTTGAAGGATACCTAGCCTGATACTGATTTAATCCTGGCCATTAACATGTTATTTATGTTGCTAACGACGAGCCGAGAAGGGTCCAGGTCTAAACCTAAGACAAGGAAACAGCTTGCCAGGAAATTGAATAATTTTGTTGGTAGCGGGAAGGAGTCCGAGCAAAGTGAGGTACCAACTGGGAGAGCAATTATTCAGACAGGTATTCTCATCAAGGAGAAACTGATCATTGAGAAAGATGTTGTGAAAAAGGGCGTGAAGCAGGGCGACATTGCTAGGGAGTTAGTGCCTCTAATCCTGGTCCAGTGGCACATATTCAATGCACATATCCAATGAAACGTTCGGTCCTCCTGTGACGATCCAGGAGAAGAGTCTGGTGACTAAGACTGAGAGGCTGTGAAAAAAGAGTTGAGAATGTGGCGTGGGGAGGTCAAACAAGGAGGATAAGGAGAAGGCGGAGGAGTTGCTTGACCAGCTCCTGGATCTGTCTCCATGCCACCATGCCAGGAGCCGGAGGGGCTGCCTTGGTCAGGCATAGTTCCAGACCAAGGCTTCTCAGGTGCTCTTGTCCCCAGGCCAGCAAAGTGCCGGTGGTGGTGCTCGGGTGTCTCTATGGCCAAGGGAAGAAGAAAGGGGAGATGTCAGACATGATGGGTGGTGATTACAAGGTAGAGTGTAAACGTCAGAACGAAGCAGCCAAGATGAAAGCAGTCGAAGCTGAAGCTGAGCCCAGGAAGAGAAAGAGGAAATAGGAGGAAAAGAGCAAGCTGCTGGAGCAGGAGGAGCAGGCAAAGCTGTTCCTAGAGGAAGGGGAGGAGGGGACGGAGGAGATGTTCATTCCCCCGGCCCGAGTAGTGAAAATTGAGCAGGAGGAGGCAGCCAAGCTGGTGGACAGACTGCTGGACCAGAGGATGGGTCACTAAATAGATTATTCTGACTTAATACATACGGCTTTCGGAGTTTTTCGCTTTCGCTTTTCTGTTTACATTTTGCTTCCAAATCTTAGTTTCGATCTATTTTGTCAAGCTATTACATTCCTCAATGTGCACCGCAATGGTGTGACACGTTCTATGATATCTGACATCACATTTGTGCTCATTTACTCTTGCTGTCATCTCCTCCCCCGTCCCGTTTCACAGAAATATGATTTTGAGCAGTTAGGGCAAGGTATTTCATCAACAAGACTGTTTTCAGATGAACTCGGTCTTGCTGTATTCACCCACACAATTTCTCCTATTTTCTTTCCAGAAGTCACCACGATGTAAATTCCAGTAGACTATAAATGTTTCCATATGATGATAGTTTGTTTTGAATTTGGGACTGCTTTGGGATTTAATTTCGGGCGCCTTGGTGCGATGACACTTGCTCCTGATTGTCTCTGCTTTTTCTTCAGCTAGATGAGTCATCCGTTCGGATATTTCATTGAAGAGAAGGTATGCTTGAGCCTGGCTTCGATTCTTCCAAAAGGTATTCGTCACCGCTTAGCACAACACTCAATGCCGATTGCATTCTTTATGCAGTCACTGTGAGCATACGTTCCCACTTGTATGCGGTCGCTGTGAGCAAAAAAAGTGGACGCAATATTCATTGTTGATTTTTCTTTCCAACATTCCCGGGCGATGGAGTCACACTCGACATCACCCCGTCCTCCTTATCCCATGCGGAGGAGCTGCACTCAAAACCGCCCCGCTCCCCTTATCCCGGGTGGTGGAGCCACACTCAACACCACCACGTCATCCTTATCCCAAGCGGAGGAGCCGCACTCGACATCGCCCCGTTCCACTTATCGCCGGGCCCTCGGTAAATCACGCTGTCAGTCGCGCAATATCTCAAATTACCAGCGATAGCCGGTGGGGCCTGCGGTGCCGCAGGGCATTGACGGGGTCGACACGGCCGGCCACAACACCGCTGCGCCTAGGTCAGCTGGACGGACCGACGGTCCAGTGCAGCGGCCGGTCTATGGCCGCCGGATTCCCTGGTCAACTGAGCAGGGTCAACTCTGGCGCCTCGACCGGCACTTGAGGCTTCACGCCGGCTGAGCTGACCGACCCGAGACATTCTGCGGCTCTAGAAGCTTCCACAGAGGTCTCCGGCCAGAACCAAACCGACCCGAGACATTCCGCGGCTCTAGAAGCTTCCACAGAAGTCTCCGGCCAGAGTCAACTATTTGACAGAGCGATTTGTAATATGGTGTATATTGCAACGTCACAAGGCTCCGTGATCAGCTGAACATGTTCAAGTCTGGTGACCCGATGATCTGGATCTGGTTATTGTTGGTTATTGGTTTTACGACACGTCGAACGTTGAGTCATGTAGCGTCGCCAATCTCTCACGCCGATTGGTCGCGGGCGAAGAGCAGCGACAGGTGAGACTCGAACCCACAACCTTTCGATTGTGAGACGAGCATTTTACCCCTAGACCACTCGTCCCCGATGTTCTGGATCTGGAGATTGTGATATGTGCCTGGCGGTTCCAGACCTTACACAGGGGTGCAGCGCACCCCTGTGTAAGGTGTACCCCCACGCTGTACCCCTGCACGGTAGTTGGGTGATGTACTGATGTGATGCAACCTCAATTGTAAGCCAACGCAGCCACAGGATGCATATCGGCTGAATGTCTATGACGTTTTCTGAGTTTCTATGATAGTTAACAATGATGTTTTGTTCAGGATATGCATAGTTGGATATTAGTTCCGAGAGTAGAGAATGCTGTGTTCGCGCATACGGGTGATGTTTACCCAAATTGCGTGGTTTCTTGTTTCCGCTTCCCATGGAACAGTGTTATGCTATGAAGCCTGGTGAGTCGGGGAACAATTTAAGCATCTTCTACAAAGTCACCTCGATAGCTCAGTTGGTTAGAGCGCCGGTCTGCATTGGTATCCGCTACCCTGGCAATACAGGGTTCGAGTCGCTTCTCGCGCTCGCATTTGGCCCCAGTCTGAAAGGATTAGTTGGCAACTGTTCCAATAAAGCCGGAGACCCGGCGCCGAGACGCCCTTGTCGGTGCATTAGCGGCACGTTAAACTCCCAAACATCAGAATTATGCCATCGAACTTGAATTGACGTACCGGGCGGCGGAACTAGCGTTCACGCAACAAGCTCGGCTTTGCATAGGACCCTGGTTCATAAAACTACCCCGGCGAGAATTCGGACTGAATTTCCAAAAAATGAATGGACAAAAAAGTTAACCGTTGGCTTTGTCACAACTATGAAGAGGATTCGTTCCTGACCATTCCCAATATTATAATTTGATGGTTATTACATTTTCCTTTGATGGTGATTCCAAACGTGGATGGGAAGTTCAACAGCCGTTCTTTTGGGAACCCTTTGACCTGCAGTGTCTTCAGCTAGGCAGAATGTTTCTTTTTCAAAAGACTTCACAAACACCAATATTTTAGTCGAACAGGATCACGGTCCACTGCTGTATTCAGGCTGGCAGCTTTTTTGGTGCGTCAGCGACGCTAGAATGTCCTTCGAACCGAGCCGCCAGCCAAATGGCCATCGAAATCATCTGTAGACTGCCGATATTGACAGCTGAGTGGAGGTGGGCACGGACCCCGCGGCCCTCCCCGAAAGGGCACCGCAGTAACCGGTGCCCACATTTCCAATTCTCAGAGAGACTCGCTTGGTGTGGTTATGGCGCTGTATGAATCCCAAACGCTGGGCCTCGGCACTCCCGCTCTGGAGATGCCCACAAAACTTGGCTTGCCGATACAGCCACTGGAGCGGAATTTCTCTGCGGCTCGTTGGAAATACTTGGGGCGTGGACGTAGCGTCGCAGCGGCCGTGACTCCCGGCTCGGCGGGCGGCTGACAGACGGCGGCTGGACGTGACGTGACGCGTTGTGTCCCGCAGCGGCCGTGACTGCCCCGGCTCGGCGGGCGGCTGACAGACGGCGGCTGGACGTGACGTGACGTGACGTGACGTGACGCGTGGTATCCTGCAGCGGCCGTGACTGCCCCGGCTCGGCGGGCGGCTGACAGATGGCGGCTGGAAGTGACGTGACGTGACGTGACGTGACGCGTGGTGTCCCGCAGCGGCCGTGACTGCCCCGGCTCGGCGGGCGGCTGACAGACGGCGGCTGAAAGTGACGTGACGTGACGTGACGTGACGCGTGGTATCCCGCAGCCAGCCGTGACTGCCCGGCTCGGCGGGCGGCTGACAGACGGCGGCTGGAAGTGACGTGACGTGACGTGACGCGTGGTGTCCCGCAGTCAGCCCGGACTCCACCGGCTCGGCATCATATATTTTTACATCCCGAATTTTGCACGCAAGGAAGATACTGCTGCCATATTAGAGAACTCCTCAAATTGTATCGCGAGACTTCTTGAGCTACATAATTTATTACATTAGTACTGGTAGGTCCCGGTGGAGCTTTTTGTTCCCCGCTGTATATTTATGAGCCCATAGTGCGATTGGGGGCGTCGGCGCGATTTGTAGGGCCCATGTGCGAGTTTTGGGGTCCCCCATGTGAGTTGACTCGGGGACCCGACGTGATTTTCCTGGTCCCGATACGATTTTTTGGGACCCCTTCCAATTTTTCGGGGCCTGGGTCACTTTTCCGAGTCCCGACGTGATTTTTTGGGGGCTCCATGTCAATCTTTTCGTCCACCGGCGTGATATTGTGGGCATCACACGATTATTGGGCCCCTGCGCGATTATTTGGGACCAACACGTTGTTTTCTACGCCCTATCCGCTCTTTTGGAGCCTCTAGCGCAAGTGTTTGGGCTCCAGAGTGAGTTCCCGGGACGGGTTGATATTCCAAGATCTCTGCTTCATTTGTATGAGCTCTGGCTTGATTCTGCTCGGATCCCGGTGTTATTTTTGACCCTGGCGCGATTTATTAGGCCCCAGAATGATTTTTTGGGGCCCCGATGCATATTTTTCGATTTTTTCCCACCATCTCTCAGAGGGCAATTGTCACCTTTGCTCATCCTTCGGTACGTCGATGGGACCACATCGCATTTTGTGGTCCTCGGAATGTTTTTGAGACCCTCATACCGTCTGTGTGGCCTCGATGTGCTTCGAGTACCCCGTTGCGTTTTGAGGGCCTCCGTCTGTCTTTGATGGCTCCTAGTGTGTATATGTATTTAGTGGTCCGGCACATATTTCAAAGCCCTGTCGGTTTTGCGGTATCCGGTATACTTTTGAAGGGCCCAGTACGCTTTTGAGTTTCCAGTGTGCTTTTATCGTCTCGCGGTGTTTATCTGGGAAATCTGAAGCGAAGTTGTGTAGCTCCTGACGCAAATTGTTGAGCCTCGAAGAACATTTTTAGGGCCCAGTGGGATCATGGTGTGATCTTGCGCAATTTTTTTTTACCCTGTGGGAGTTTTTGGGGCCCGCTGTACTTATTTGAGTGCACCTGATATGAATGTTCGGCCCCCAGCACGAATCGGGGTCCCACCATGATTTTTCGGAGCGCATGAGCAATTTTTTTCAACCCCCGTTGGTATTATTAGGGGCCCACCCGATATCACCTGACGGTGGCAGGCTGGCCAAATTCATTCACTCACTCTCTCTCGGGAGATGGGGGGGGGGAGATTTCCTCTTTTCATCTCCCATCTTGGGAAAGCCACCGGCCACGACTGTCTCATCGTGATGGTGGCATTCCTCGTGTTTTGTACGGGTGTGTTGTTTGTTGGTGCTGACTCGCTGCCGCGGGTCTCGCAGACCGCCCGGGCGCGTGTACATCGACGCGCTGGTCGGCTTACACCCAGCTGTTGCTCTGCGGAAACCTGCACGCAGGTCGATTTACACGAGAATTGACTTCAGTGCATATTGACGCAGATCTAGTGTGGGATTTTTACTTCTCAGTCTTGGATTTTTAGTGCATAACCCAGTCATTAATGTAATCATCGAGTGTATAATGTATGGTAGGCATTAATGAGGTACATACATTTTGCCAAGACTGAGGAATAAATAGTATTGTTTTTACAGTTAAGGAGCATATGTTACAGATGTTTGATCACACTGAGCCCAGGCATGCCTACTGATGTTGGATCACGGAAAAACATCATTTTAAAAATAAAAAAATGAATCCGAGTTCTTGCTGGGGTGGCTTTATGAACCAGGGTCCTATTGCTAAGCTGAGCTTGTTGCGTGAACCTTGGCCCCACCACCCGATCCATGAATTCCAGTTCAACGACAAGTTTAACGAAGTTTAACGTGCCGTCATTGCACCGACACGGCCGCCCGGTAGCTTGTCCCCAGCATTATCGGGCAAGCTGCCAACTGACCCACCCTCCCAGCCGGGGGCTGAATGCGAGCGCGTGAAGCGACCCGAACCCTGTGTCACCAGGACAGGGGAGACCAGTGCAGACCAGCGCTGTAACGCGTGAAGCGACCCGAACCCTGTGTCACCAGGACAGGGGAGACCAGTGCAGACCAGCGCTGTAACCAACTGTGCTACCGGGGCGGCGTTCACAACGGCAATGCACTCATCAATCACTGGCAATGCAAGCTTCACACAGATTTCCTATATTTTACATAATTTCAACTTCAGGTTGGTAGGTATATTGCTGTGATACAAATAAAATGGTGAGGAACAATAATCATGTCTGTCATGTCGGTAGCCCCCCAAAACATTAACATCCCCTATATCAAATATTTTTATCTAACCCAGTATTTATGAACAATAACCTGTGGCATGATTGGATTGCAATAAAAAACTACCATCGCGGATGGAGATTGCAAAAAAAACTAGTATTACCAAGTTGAATAAAGTTCAAGTTAGAAATTATTGGTGTTGCATTGGCAACACCAAAAGTGTACAAGGTTCCACCCTTGGCTAACATGTTCCAATCGCTACCCTTCCTAAGCCAGCATCAACATCAACGAGCCACATTCGCCGCAAAAACATCTGCAGAACGAAAGTATCCGGAACAGATATGATAGATGATAGGAGCCGCAGATGATAATATGACAGCACCACCAATTACCATTCCGACAGCACCCACTCTTCCCGAGACGCGAACACGAGAAGAAAAAAGAAAACAAAAGAAAACAACAATGGCCTGGTACCGACCGGCAACTCGGCTTGTGTTCGATTGGTGCATACATGACGCAAGCGAGACGAGTTGCTCTTTTACCGTAAACCACGACAGCGATTTAACAACACTGATTACTGCTCATTGGCAGGGTTCAAATCACTAAGCCAATCATCAGCCTCCCTGCTATCAGCAGGAGTTGACGAAAACACCGGAAGCGCCACTTGACAAGCTTTCATGTTCTAATGTAGGAGTGGGAGAAACGAGTTGTCAGAGTGGCATGAACACTACTATTTACACAGGCTTATGGCGTGCTGAAGTAAGTCATGAAATCAAGACACTAATATCTGGTTATATGATGGTACACTTTGTCGCATATTCCTAGCAGATTTGAAGAACGATTTGAACCAATCTACGCCATTTTCATGCGTTAAACACATCGGATATATTTCAATTGTGTTGCTTGGGGTTGCCCAAGAATGCAAAATGGGCAGTTTTTCCACCTCATTTCATGAAGAACATATCGATCTTCAAGGAGACAAAAAAAAATACGTTAGTTATAGCCTTTCTTGGCAGTAGCAAAAACCATCTCGGAAGTGAGAGCTGGAGAGCGATCATCCAGCGAAGGATCCATCCAGTGCAAGAAGCGCAGTCTGGGTCAAACCGGTCTGGGAATGGTGGTTTCGTTCACTAGACAAGCGGAGTATTGCGGTTTCCTTCATTTGACGAAGGCTCTTTCTTGAAAGTACCGAGGTGCTATCCAGATGGAATCATTGTTACCATTGAGGTAACATGTTGTTATCATTGGGGAAGGTGCCATCCTTGGTAGATACTACCTATCTACCTTTATCAATAGCCTCACGGTTATTGGAGTTGTTGGTTGAGATAAGCCGTAAGCATGAGTTGTGGGGTGGAATTTATTCGGGTAATTCAAGGAACAGGAGGTGAGACTTGTGCTTGCCGTCGTGCAGTGTCGGCCAAAATATGAAATATAGCTCAATTGAGAGTTGTTGAATTTGAATGCCTATCTTTGGCATAAGCTTCGGTATCGAAGCATAAATATACGTACCTAGCCAGAATGACGAATAAGCATCCAACTTGGTGCTGAAAAGTATGTGCGTGCAGCCATAGCGAAATTTCGATGCCGAGGTCAGATCACACGAGGTGAGATCATCTCAGGTCATTGTTTGGACATCCAATGTCATGTCGCATGACGTGGCGACGCGGAGACCGAATTCAGATATGACATCACAAAAATAAAACATTCTTCATAAGATGGCATTGTGTTGAATATAAATGTGACTTGACCTGGCCTAATATCATTGACTTTTAGCACATATTTTAACCGATGATGCTCATTACATGCTCTTTAACATCATTGGCGTGACAAATGACCACCAAATTCAATTTTATACACTCAATACGGTAAAACGCGGAAATTGAACTGACCACATACCAGTAAACTTGATCTTAATTAAACTTTCGAGATATAAGGTTATTCGTCCTGATGAATGAACAGCATGATCTGAGTTTGGTGCTGATAGGTTGCAATTACTCCGAATGCGGCACTTGCAAAAATGTTGGAACATTGCTCATTTTCACTCGTCCCAGGTCAATGACCTTTGATGGTCTGGATCTGGTATTTATGCAGGATATGCAAGCAATGTAAATTGTGTCTCTGTGTGTATCCACTCGGCTGCTATCCTGGAAAACTGTGAGAACTCTCGAGAGCCCCCCCCCCCCCCTCGGCCCGGCGAGGATTTCTGAACGTAACCAATACCAGAAATAAGCATTTGCGTCCAATGGGATGAGGACATGTCTTTTTCCCAAGATAATATTAGTTATTCCTTCATTGAGATGTTCGTTGCCGTTTTTTTTCCATCGTGTTTTTTTTTTAGTTGTTTGTCGCCAGTTCAGCGGGTTGTGTTTTCTGTCAGCTAGAATTTGATTGCAGGTGCCGCATCAGTCACCGCAGCACGGGGTGCCTTATGTTTTCCACATACTTAACCATGTTTGCCTCTTATGGACTAGTGATTGTGCGTTGTAAAAAGCAATGTTCCTACTCTAACTGATTCGGACATTCGCCAATAATTAGTAGTGTTACCTGTCGCACCAGCGCCAGCACTAAAGACAGTCCAGGAGGCGACGACGGCGGGCATTTGTGCAGCCGTCGTCTTTCTCAACTTATGCATGCAGCAAAGTTATGGCCTGTATAAACATTCCAGTTACTAAAGGCAAAGACACAACAGTGTACTGAGGCTCACTGAGGGAAAGGGTCATTCTGTGTCCACTGTGTGGACATAGAATGTACTGAGGCTCACTGAGGGAAGGGGTCATTCTGTGTCCACTGTGTGGACACAGAATGTACTGAGGCTCACTGGGGGAAGGGGTCATTCTGTGTCCACTGTGTGGACACAGAATGTACTGAGGCTCACTGGGGGAAGGGGTCATTCTGTGTCCACTGTGTGGACAGTGCAACTTCAAAAGGTGTCTATTGTAGATGAGGCACGCATATGCACATGTCTGTGTGACTGGGGGCCATATGTTATAGGCTCTCAGAGCATGCTGTTCCCTCTTCTTTATTACAATTATCATCATTGGATAATTACATCTAGCTGGGATTGCTATCCACGCCAGACTGATCCCGATGTCCTATGTTAAATCATCCACGGATCCGAACAGGCGCCAATGCTTGCCGCGCCAGTCTACCGCGCAATCGAATCCGCTGACCTTTGGGGTTGAAATCACAACTGGCGGAGCACCCTGGATGCTATTCCGTCACTCGGCCTCAAATCCTGCTTTCTCGAGGATGGTTTTACCAGGAACTGCGCTGGTAGGCTAACCCGCATGACGCGTTCAGTTGCGGCCGACCACCCAGCAGCGCCAAGACTATCCTTGAAATAAATCACAGTAGAGCCTGCCAACGATGATGCGCAATACCGGCCATGACAAGCACACGCAGCATGGTGTGTTGACCCTCGTGCCAGAAAAGTGCTGCGAGCCGGCAGAGAGTACAGCGGTTAGATGACGACGGTAGGCACACGCTGGAGGGTGTGGACGACCTACGACATTCGGCTACACAGCCCCTCACCTTCCGCTGTGCGTCTTCCGTGGTTTGTCGAACACCTGATCTTAGTCTGTCCTTGACAGCCAAAGCAGGGAACTATAAGACCTAGAAGTGCAGGCTGTATGAAATAATTCGGCCTGCGACACCTGCCGGAAAAGCGGCACATCGTTGAAGCTTAATGTATAGTTATGTGTCATCTACGACAGACTTTCTCTATTCCTCCCTTTTCATACTGCACACATTTCGTAGGACATATGCAATATTCGTATCATGTCTGATGTTTATATGTACAGGCATCAAATGTATACATCAATCAGCCTGCCTGTTCATTACGACTTGCCCCGGCCACCCAAACGTAGCATGCACACACAGACAGTAATCACATCAATTAAACGTCCATTGATGCAGAGGCGGACGCGAGGGATTAACGGTCACGCTGCGAAGCCAAGTATTGATACTTCGGTCTGAAGCCTCATCGAATTCACATCGCCAATGGACGTGCCACTCGGACCAGTGATGAGCAGATGACAGATGACGTCGCTGTTCTGATAGACGCATCCACACAATCGCAGGCGGCCCACATTGAAACCCTTCGCGAGCTTTGTGAATTGTCTGGCGTATAGCTAAACGTCGGCAAACTGGAGCAACATCGACTGGCGGCAACAGGTTAAGCGATGACGGCATTATCCCCAACGTGCTTTCAGATAGAGTGGTGGAAGCATGTTTGTGACCTTATGTTCCGATCACATTGGATGGTTTTGCTGAGTTGCTTACTGCACCTCTTTATTTTATCGTTTTCACGGCGTCTTCGCTCGTTAATCGCTCCTCCAATGAAGTAATATACCTAAATAAGTATATTTAATTAGCAGTTATCTGAAAAGAAACCTTTTTTGTCTTTAGCAGTGGAAAAATGCCATCCGCAAGATATTTGTTACGTTCATGAAAGGGTTGCGTTAAACCGGCTTATGTGGCATCTGGTGATAACAAACAAGCAAGAGAGGGAAGATGTGAGACGCCGGCAAACAAAGAACGTGGCGTAAAGGGCCGGTACATACATCACAGACAGTTGCACATGCAGAAAGACATATACACATCATACAATATAATATTTAGAACGTAGACAGCTTCATAGCCTCCGGACAGACTCCGCTGGCCACCTGCGACCTGGAACGAAGTGGAGGCCGCCCAGGGCGAACCGTGGGCGTCAGGCCCGACCTTGAACGTGTAGGTGAATGTTTAAGTTAGAGCTTGGAAAACCTGAGAAGGCAAAAAACTAAAAGTTTACGTTTTTACGTTTAGGTAAATATGTTCCTAAGAACAGATTAACATGCACCAAATCCCCACAGCGAACTGGCGCTGCCGCGCAGCCAGGTCGTGGGCAGTCTTCCAAGTATCCTGTTTCAATTCCACCACCTGCTGGAGACTGGGTTTCAACACACTCAGCCGGGTCCGCAGCGCACGTCCGAACAAGAGCTCAGCAGGAGTACGACCGGCCGTGGTGTGCATAGTGGTGCGGTACGCCGACAAGAACCTCGAGAGACGGAGCTGCAGAGAGCCGCCTGAACGACGCTTCAAAGCCTGGTTAACGACTCTAACCGGCCAAACCAGCTGTTTGGCCAAACCAGCTGTTTTGGACCAGCTGTTTGGCCATTGGAGGCAGGGTGATGGCGTGGAGTCTACCGGTGCTTGATGTAATTACCTTGAACGAAGGCTTTGGACTCTTCAGATGTGACGGAGGACGCGTTGTCACTCACGATGGCCAACGGCAGACCGTAGTTGGCGAACGTCTAGCGTAGTTTCTCCATGATCACAGCTGAGGATGTTAACGTAGTGCTATGAACATCCAGCCACTTCGAGTGACTGTCCACGATGATGAGCAGCCACCGTCCACCCTCGACTGGTCCTGCATAATCTATGTGCAAGCGCTGCCAGGGCCTGCTTGGGTATATCCAAGAGTTAGCAGGAACGACAGGTGCACATCCACGGTGAGCTTGACACGGTTCACACGCTCACACAGTGTTCGATCTGCACATCCAGCCCAGGCCGCCAGATACAACTTAGCAGCCCAGGCCGCCAGATACAACTTAGCAGCCCAGGCCGCCAGATACAACTTCGGCCGAGTTTCCTCATGCTGCTGATGCCTGGATGGCCGTCGTGTAGAAGACGAAGAACTCGCGTCCTGAGCTGCGGAGGAACAACTACTCGACGACCCCACAGCACGCACCCGTCGTCGATACTCAGCTCGTTGCGTCGACGAAAGTAGGGTAGGAGGTCTAAGCTGGGTGTTTCATCCGGCCAGTCGTGCTGAATGAACTGAAACGCAGCGGACATTACCGGATCTCTGCGTGTGGCGCCACACACCTGGTCCACAGCTACCAGGTGAGCAAGCTCGTCCATCAGACTTACTACCCCTGCTGGAACAGGAGCCTCCGGAGCAGCGGCAAGAAGGGGCAGGCGACTTAGCCCATCTGCGTTAGCGATGCTCCGACTTGAAACAGACTGGTGCGTGGAATCGTACGCTGCCAAGGTGAGCCTACACACTGGAGTAACCTCGGCGACATAACCAGAGACAAAGACTTATCCGGAGCCAAGAGACCCAACAGCGGTTTGTGGTCAGACTTGATGACGAACGTCCTCCCGAACACAAACTAGTGGAACTTCCTTACGCTAAAGACGATGGCCGGCTCGGTCCAGCTGACTCCGCTGCCGACGGCGGCCACTAGGCCGCATGGCGCGTGGCCCATGGCCGTCCAGCCCGGACGTGGCCCACGGCCGTCCAGCCCGGACGTGGCCCACGGCCGTCCAGCCCGGACGTGACCCACGGCCGTCCAGCCCGGACGTGGCCCACGGCCGTCCAGCCCGGACGTGGCCCACGGCCGTCCAGCCCGGACGTGTCCCATGGCCGTCCAGCCCGGACGTGGCCCACGGCCGTCCAGCCCGGACGTGGCCCATGGCCGTCCAGCCCGGACGTGGCCCACGGCCGTCCAGCCCGGACGTGGCCCACGGCCGTCCAGCCCGGACGTGGCCCATGGCCGTCCAGCCCGGACGTGGCCCACGGCCGTCCAGCCCGGACGTGGCCCACGGCCGTCCAGCCCGGACGTGGCCCATGGCCGTCCAGCCCGGACGTGGCCCATGGCCGTCCAGCCCGGACGTGGCCCACGGCCGTCCAGCCCGGACGTGGCCCATGGCCGTCCAGCCCGGACGTGGCCCACGGCCGTCCAGCCGGACGTGGCCCACGGCCGTCCAGCCCGGACGTGGCCCACGGCCGTCCAGCCCGGACGTGGTCCATGGCCGTCCAGCCCGGACGTGGCCCACGGCCGTCCAGCCCGGACGTGGCCCACGGCCGTCCAGCCCGGACGTGGCCCACGGCCGTCCAGCCCGGACGTGGCCCATGGCCGTCCAGCCCGGACGTGGCCCACGGCCGTCCAGCCCGGACGTGGCCCACGGCCGTCCAGCCCGGACGTGGCCCACGGCCGTCCAGCCCGGACGTGGCCCATGGCCGTCCAGCCCGGACGTGGCCCATGGCCGTCCAGCCCGGACGTGGCCCACGGCCGTCCAGAGCGTGCAGCCGAGACAAAGGTCAGGGCGTGACGACCGGCGTCAGATCAGGATCACGTTTGACGGCAAGTGTCGGATCAAGACCAGGGAAGGACGACAGTTGTCGGAAAGGATCAGAGTGACATGGCTGCTGCCCGATTGGGATCAGGTTTAACAGCAAGTCTCTGATCAAGACCAGGGGAGGACGACAGTTGTCGGAAAGGATCAGAGTGGCATGGCTACTGTCAGATTAGGATCAGGATGTAGCGGTCAGGATCAGATCAGGATCAGGATTTGCGCATCGTGGAGCCCAACGCGGGTTGTCGGGTGTAAATGCCGGTCCGAAGTTCATAACGGAATGCGATCCGGTTCAATCAGGGTCTGTGCTACGCCGCATGGCAAGCAGACTACTTCTCAACTCTGATTTGTTGAACCGGCCCGTCTACGGCCTACCGTGCTTCTTGGGTTATCGATATCCCGGCCGCTGTGTTTTCATCCTGAGGACGTGTACTGGGACTATCAGCTGTCATATTTAGCCAATCATGGGCTTATCGAAGGTTCCGGAAGGCAATTGATCGGCTTCCTGCAGTGTGCCTCCAGATCTGCAGGAAGGTCAGTGAGTGAGAGAGAAAGTGAGTGGCATCAATGACATCCACTGACTTTCTTGAGCTTATGCCGCGCATTGCATCCGCCTGCCGTGATTGGCGCCGGTCCGCAGGCGACCTCGATTAAACCCAGCGCGATTGGTCGATGGCCATGCGTGGGGCTTGCGATTGCGTCAGACGGTTTTTGTCGGTGTGGATGGCGTCGCCAGCCAGCTGATTAGCGTGCGACGTGGCCCGCTCCGGAGCACGCCCACGCTCCCACCGCCGCCGACTTCCCCCGAGGCCATGGGCACGTGTTTTTTCCCCTTTCTTTTTCCCCCTTTATTAATGATATTACACATTGACAGTCTTTCAGTTGCGACACAATATCACACAGTACACAGTACATAACATCACGGTAGTAGTACACGCAAGTTATTTATCTTCCCATACGTTCACATTTGCGTAGTCGCCACTACTCATCTCAATCAGTCACGTTCCATCATATCTCTATTATTCTCGCATCTATTACAAGATCATTCATCTCAAATGTACCAGCAGAGCCATGGGCACGTGTTAATGCTAAGATTTGGTGCGGTCACGAGAGGACAATAGCACTGGCCCTGTCCACCCCGCCCATCCACCCCCGTCCACCCCAGTCCACGTCTCGTCGGTGGAGCCAAGGCCGCTGGGTGGCACGGCCTGCCCGTGAATTTCATGCTGCTAAAACGCCGAATTCTGTGGAATTGAGAAATTCAAGACAAATTCAGAGAAGGCCAGACTCTTGTGGAAATAAATGGGCGAATTTCGGTATTCGACTGCCATTTGGTACGATGAATTGATCAGCTGGATTGCCTCCCTCCACGTGTTCAGGTGCCGGCGATGTTCGGCATAGTTGACGGGGCGAATGAGCCTTGTTGAAGGTCTGGCTTTGGTGTTGTCATGCCCCACGTGGATGTTCATTGAATCATGAGGCAGGAATATTCGTCAATGACTGGACGTTAGAAAACCTAACACCTCAAACATGTTGTCTACATGCTAAATTTGCAATATTTTTTATTTTATTTAATGACAACGTTCAATGCCGCCTTCCTCTTCCCAAGCTTACCAATCTTACTCTTACACTATTATATACTTCCTATACTATACTATACACATACTATTGCCGTGTTATCCTCCCCTGACCTGCGAATGTAGTATCCCACCATCCCCTCAGCTAAGTTCTCACGGCAGGAGTCTATGCCGCACTCGGTGCCCAGCGTTTGCAATTCAGCTTTGGGAAGACCGGGATGGGCGTGGTTTGTGGTGACGTGCCCACCAGCACCAGTTCGTCTCTGCTCTGTCATCAGCAGCGCTGACCGCCTGACGCTCGCTAGCTCCTCATTTTAACCGAGACTACGCTCGCTAGCTCCTCATTTTAACCGAGACTACGCTCGCTTGCTCCTCATTTTAACCGAGACTACGCTCGCTTGCTCCTCATTTTAACCGAGACTACAATCTCGACGCTCGTAATGTCGTGGAAACTGCTACAAGTTACGGCCGAGGGCATTGCATTGCATGCATATCATTGTCAGTATGTCATAAGGATGCTTTTCACTGCAAACAGTGGTGAAACGTTACATATTTTAGGAGGGCTCAAGCCTCCCCCCCCCCTACACCCGAAAGCTGGTGTGAGCCATTCCAATAACGTAGGAATGTGACATGAGACCCCATGGAGCGGGACCTTCCAACCGATTCAGGTCCTCCAATTTCCCATACCTCCTAATCATTTTGGATGAATTCGCTCCTGACTACGACACAATTTATAGATGCTGCGTTTCATCCGAAAATAGAATGTAGTGCCCGAAGCATTTGGGTATCATATATGTCGACCATTTATAGCGACGGAAATATGCACACTACTTACTTAGACATACCTGAGAAGTCGCCATTTTGCTATATACTCAGCGGACGCGTTTGTGTCCATGCGCGTGCGAGTCGCGGTATCAGTTATACTGCGACGCCATCACAAATCTAGCGACGGGCGAGCTGTATCAGTTGTACTGCGATGCCATCACCAACCTAGCGACGGGCGAGCTGTATCAGTTATCCTGCGACGCCCTCACAAACCTAGCGACGGGCGAGCTGTAACAGTTATATTGCGACGCCGTCACCAACCTAGCGACGGGCGAGCTGTATCAGTTATCCTACGACGCCGTCACAAACCTAGCGACGGGCGAGCTGTATCAGTTATACTACGACGTCATCACCAACCTGGCGACGAGTGACGGCGATCCCGAGCGAGTCTGCTCCACTCCCACGTATATAGTGCGAAAGTTCATCGGACCTCCCCGGCCGTCCCGACCAGGCACGACCGTCACACTGTTGGAAACGTAATAACATTTTTGCTATTGCAGCGTTTGGACTTCTGATTTTTCACTCCCAATAAGATCTGTTCCTTGATTTAGACTTTGACCAATTTGTATCCCAATAGTCTTCATGAGGTGTGCATGATCTTTACTCAAAGTAAGAGGTTTGTAGCGGCTTTTTTACTGGCAGCCAACTTCCAACCAACTTCCATGCTGTCATGTAGCGTTTCAAGTTATTATTTGTCCACTCAGAGCCACAATTGCTCTTTTCGTTGTGTTACTTACCGACTTTGATCACAATACTTCTCCTGAAATGCTCACAATCTCTGTTCAAAGAAGTGTGTTTGAAGTGACATTCCTCCTCGCGGGCAGCCTCCATTGCACATCGAACCGCAGCGAACGCCCGCCGTGCGTCTCAGACACTGCCGGTTGACCCTTGACCCTGTTCCCTTTCGTGGTTTGGTGCTCGATCCTGCGCCTGTGACACGTGAGTATGTTATCGTAGTCCTCGCTCGTCCAGCGCTCCCAATGGCGTCCCATGCTGGTGATACGCATGCAAATTGTGTTTTAGTTTAGTCTGGGGATCTGCTTTACGTCGGCGATAGGCCGATGGACCGTCGGCGATGGCGAGTGGCTCCTGAGGTACTCGTTGCGACGCACGGCCACGGGCCTGCCACTTCGTCAGGAGGACCTGTCCAACGTCCTCCGCCGACTGCAGACAGGGCACGCCAATTGTCGCCGCGGCCAACTTGTGCCTCCCTCCCCCCCACACACACACACGTGCGCTCCGCAGACGCTCCCTGCGGAGTGTCGCGCGGCCAGACTTCACCTCGAGCACCCCTCCCGGCGAGTCACACGGCCAGGCTTCACCTCGAGCACCCCTCCCTGCGAGTCACACGGCCAGGCTTCACTTCGAGCACCCCTCCTGCGAGTCACACGGCCAGGCTTCACTTCGAGCACCCCTCCCGGCGAGTCACACGGCCAGGCTTCACCTCGAGCATCCCTCCCGGCGAGTCACACGGCCAGGCTTCACCTCGAGCACCCCTCCCTGCGAGTCACACGGCCAGGCTTCACTTCGAGCACCCCTCCCAGCGAGTCGCTCGGCCAGGCTTCACCTCGAGCACCCCTCCCGGCGAGTCACCCGGCCAGGCTTCACCTCGAGCACCCCTCCCGGCGAGTCACACGGCCAGGCTTCACCTCGAGCACCCCTCCCGGCGAGTCACCCGGCCAGGCTTCACCTCGAGCACCCCTCCCGGCGAGTCACACGGCCAGGCTTCACCTCGAGCACCCCTCCCGGAGAGACACACGGCCAGGCTTCACCTCGAGCACCCCTCCCGGAGAGACACACGGCCAGGCTTCACCTCGAGCACCCCTCCCGGCGAGTCACACGGCCAGGCTTCACCTCGAGCACCCCTCCCGGCGATTCACCCGGCCAGGCTTCACCTCGAGCACCCCTCCCGGAGAGACACGGGGCCAGGCTTCACCTCGAGCACCCCTCCCAGCGAGTCGCTCGGCCACGCTTCACCTCGAGCACCCCTCCCGGCGAGTCACCCGGCCAGGCTTCACCTCGAGCACCCCTCCCGGCGATTCACACGGCCAGGCTTCACCTCGAGCACCCCTCCCGGCGATTCACCCGGCCAGGCTTCACCTCGAGCACCCCTCCCGGAGAGACACACGGCCAGGCTTCACCTCGAGCACCCCTCCCGGCGAGTCACCCGGCCAGGCTTCACCTCGAGCACCCCTCCCGGCGAGTCACATGGCCAGACTTCACCTCGAGCACCCCTCCCGGAGAGACACACGGCCAGACTTCACCTCGAGCACCCCTCCCGGCGAGTCACCCGGCCAGGCTTCACCTCGAGCACCCCTCCCGGCGAGTCACACGGCCAGACTTCACCTCGAGCACCCCTCCCGGCGAGACACGGGGCCAGGCTTCACCTCGAGCACCCCTCCTGCTCCAGGACCCTCTGCTCGGCTGCTCCTCACGAGACGCCGAAGCCAGCCCCGCCAGCCCGTCTCTATGGTGAGAGAGAGAGGCCTCTCTGTCGCGAGAGGCGGGCTTTTACTTGCCGGTCGTTAGCCAGTATTTGTGTGACATGAATCGCCAGGAACCTCGCCACGACCGGCCGGGATAGCCCCGGGCGGTCTCGTCTGACCCAACTGCAGTTGGCCCGGACAATGTTCCCTGGCCTACTCATAGATGCCCGAGCCGCTTCCTGCGACATTTTTGCAATGGCACCGCACGATTGCATCTGATTCAGCCAAATGGACGATCTCTTCTGAACTGTCGGTGGATGGTGCGGCGATCTTATCCGACCTCTCCGTAAACAGGCCTGTTGGCCACCTCTTCTACCCTGATGGGTGGTCGCACTGTCGCCGCATCCGATCTCGTCCGTGGGCAGAAGACGATCCCGTGCGGCCCACCCACGCGCCATCGACTATGTCGAGATGTCGGCCGTCCGATCGCGTGCGCCGCCGACGGCAGGGGACGATCCCCTGCACGCGCCATCGACTATGTCGAGAAGTCGGCCGTCCGATCGCGTGCGCCGCCGACGGCAGGGGACGATCCCCTGCACGCGCCGTCGTTTATGTCGAGATGTCGGCCGTCCGATCGCGTGCGCCGCCGACGGCAGGGGACGATCCCCTGCACGCGCCGTCGTTTATGTCGAGATGTCGGCCGTCCGGTCGCGTGCGCCGCCGACGGCAGGGGACGATCCCCTGCACGCGCCGTCGTTTATGTCGAGATGTCGGCCGTCCGGTCGCGTGCCCGCCGACGGCAGGGGACGATCCCCGCACGCGCCGTCGTTTATGTCGAGATGTCGGCCGTCCGGTCGCGTGCGCCGCCGACGGCAGGGGACGATCCCCTGCACGCGCCGTCGTTTATGTCGAAATGTCGGCCGTCCGATCGCATCGTCCAAATGCCGACAGTGCCAGGCGCCGTCTACTTGTCGGGGGCGGCCACTCGGCGCCCAGCGGTCGCGACAGCGGGAGCTGGGCCCGCACCAACATCGCCGCCGGCCGCGTCAGTACCGGCCGAGGCAGAGGTGCACTCGTCACGCGACACAACACACCTGCTGACAGCTCTCGGCCGCGGGCAGGTCGCCTATTGCTGGCCGAATCTCCTCGGGCGATGTCGTCCAATCTGATCGCGGCGAGGTGTCGTGTTGCAGCTGTGGTCAAATCGGCTCCGTGGAAACTCTCCTCTCTCTCTCTCTCTCTCTCTCTCTCTCTCTCTCTCTCTCTCTCTCTCTCTCTCTCTCTCTCTCTCTCTCTCTCTCTCTCTCTCTCTCTCTCTCTCTCTCTCTGCATCACCCTCTCTCTCCATCACCCTCTCTCGCTCGCTCTCGCTCTCTCTCGGAGGACCAACTTGTCCCAGTGGGGCTCAATTAAGACTGGGTGGGAATCGGTTCGGTTTGGTGGTTATCAGTGGGGCTGGGCCGGTTTTATTGTGATTTGGTGGGCATCGCAGGGCGCAATGGGACTGAACTTGGTATCACTTCGTGGTGCTCACGGTGTCTGCACAGGGACATTACTGATAGTGGCTCGACGACAGGGACCACGCTCCGGCTCACCTCGAGATCGAGATCACCACGCATCATATCGAGTCTCTTCAGTCGATGGGTCGCAACTGATATCTGAGTGGGTCGTTGAACATCTTTAGGTGGTGTGGAGATCCCTACATTCGGAAACTCACATACGGTCAGTGTAAAATGATTAGCAACAAGCCTGTTTTCCATAGGTGGAGCTTGCCATCCCTTTGGAGGACCTCGAATCGCTCCAAAGTTCGATGAAGCCCTTTCAAATATTTGATATTTTAACATGGAACCATGCGAGACTTACTTCACCAGCCTTGACGTTGGTGGGATGTCATTGTTGGTCCACTCCTGTCATCTGCTATGTTATCCCTGGTGACAAAATGTTGGATAGCAGATATTTTTGATGAAACGTGGTCCTCGGGTAGTGTTGGAAGAATTAAGTTTGCTTGTGTCCAGAGCAAGTTAAGGAACGCTGCGCTATGTAGTAAGCACTACGTAGTATCCATATCCATTAGACCGCGCGTAGCACTGCACTATATAGTATGCACTACGTAATATCCATCAAGCCCCGCCTAACACTACGATATAGGAAGCACTACGTAGTATCCATCAGACGTGCGCAACACTGCACTATATAGTAAGCACTGTGTAATATGCGGCATACAGTGCGTGCCCACACGGACGTTGATTTCTGAAAATTATTGTGGGGGAGGGGTCACAATACAAGAAGGCAATGGGCGGACCGAAATGGATTGGACCAAAATGGACACTCTCGGACCAAAATGGACCAAAATGGACCAAAATGGCACAGTTCATAGGGTCCCATGTAAAAGTTGACATTATGGTACGTGGAAGCCAACATTGAGGGGGCACTTGCCCCCTCAAAAGCATACAAAACAACACCCCTGCATGCACAACACGACTGATGGTAGTGCAATGCGGCATGCAACTGGTGGAGTGAGCTGTAGGCCCTTCATAGGCGGACGTTCTCGGGTACACGTGCACTTAGAGTGTCTCGGAGAAACCATTGTTAGCCTGCCCCCCCCCCAAAAAGGCGTTTTCTGACAATTTCGACATGCATCGGCTGCCCACCAGGTGGCGATGAACGGTGCACTGGATGCTACTCTCAGAGCACTGGGATAGTGTCGGCGCCGGTTTTAACCCCACACTGAATTGCCGCGGGCGTGCTGAGGCAGATGGTGGCGTGTCGGGGCTGGCGATAGGCTGTCTCGGCGTCACGTGCTGTCCGTATCGCCACCCGCCGGACGCCTCGTTCGCGTGCCACGTACCTCTAATGCAGCGACCTAGGTCGGCGGTGTTGATGCCTCATCGATTGGTCGATGCCGTTGGCAAGTACCGAGGAGGCATTTCCGCGCGTGCAAATGGATGCGGTCGCTGGGTGTCGATCACGACCATTGCTGCTCGTGTAAATGGATGCGGTCGCTGGGTCTGGGTGTCGTCACGGCCGTTGAATGACACAAAGACCGAACGGCGACAGGAAGTGCCGCGGTCGCCTGCCTCCCCGCGCGAATGGGCCGCAGGCACGTCCCCGCGGGAGACACGCGGCGTCCCGACGGCGCTCAGTATGCACATGACGTGGCGCTGCGCAGGCGAACTGCGGTCCCGGTGGGGCATCTGCTTTGTGTTGCTCGGATAAGAGCAGCAAGTCCGACTAGCATGGTCAACGGCACACTCAACCAAGCAAGAACCGACCGAATAATCTCTCTCTCCCGCTCATCCGAGAACTGAGAAAATAGAAACTGAGATCGCACAGACTCCAGTTCGGACACCCCACGCCACCTTTGGGAAGCCTCCAGCACCACCGAAGAGGCAACGACGCCACAGGGGCTGCAACTATACGTGGCCAGTCTGCCAAAGGTGTCCTCCAACAGCACCACAGCAGCACAAACATGAGCTGCAGCAGCGCCAAAGACGTGCTTCCAAGCCGCGCCAACGCCATCTAGCCAGTACGAAGGACGCCATCACCTCCCCAAAGAGACCCAACGACGCTATTTTGGAAGACGCCATCCTGAAGCCGCGCCCGACAGCAGACCGCCGGCCTACCACCACTGCACAGTGCTCATCAGTGATAACCAGTGCTTCAGCTCCATCTACCCTCTAGACATTCAGCTCATCTATCTGCAACTACAGGTTGGTCCGGCGGTGCCGCTGCCCCTCCCACCCCGCCGCCGATATTTGTAACAAGCGTGCACCTTTCTCTTCCAACTCCAACGCCAAACCCACGACCCACTACACACACACAACATGAACACGGACACCACGCCCAACATCCCGACGGGTGATTTCTACCTCTGCCGCCGGAAGAATGGGGAACCCATGGGCTCCCTTGACCCCTGGTTGGTGGAGGCGGAGATCACCCGTTGGACACGGGCGCCCCAACATGCATGTCAAACTAAAACGGGAGCGCTTTTGATCCAGGCCAACAACGCGAAAGACGCAGACATACTAACACGCATCCAAAACATCGCAGACACACCCATCACCATAACACCGACCACACATCTCAACTCATCACAAGGTATCATACACGCAAGCGAGCTGGCCCGGTTGCCGGAGGATTATCTGGCCTGCAGGCTCAGTAGCCAGGGGATATTCTCCGTCTACAGGCCCCCCACCCCAACAGACAAACCAAGCACATACATCCTCAAATTGACTTTCAATACCAAACAGCAACCCACGCACGTCAAAGCTGGTTACATCACATACAAAGTCACACCGCGGGCACCCCTCCATCGACGCTGCTCCCTCTGTCAGGGATACGGCCACTCGAGGGGGGCTGCAAGCACACAAATCCCACCTGTGCGTATTGTGCCGGCCCACACTACGCCAACACATGCAATAGCGACATGTGGCTATGCGTCGGATGCGGCGGAAACCACGGCTCCCGGGACGGGGCCTGCCCTCGGTGGAGGAAAGAGAAGGAAATTCTCCGCCTTATCCACTTAGAGGGCTGTGCCCCGTCGCGGGCAAAGGCGTGAGTCACCGACCAGTACCCGACGTCCCCCCCCCCCCCGCCAAGAGCCGTCCACACAAACACACACACACACACACACACACATCTTACACGGCTACTCCACTAGAACCCACCGAATGATCCAGAGAAACTCAGACAGACCCGACAATCATCATTAGGCACAGGCCACAACTCAGAACACCGCACAAGCACAGGACCCACCCCCAATACCACACCGCGAAGGGCACAAGCCATCACCCCTCTCACGCCCGCAAGCACCACACGCACGGCGCAAAAACCAACACAACCAACTCGGACCAATCACAGATTCAGATACATACTCAGACGACGAATACAACAACCCAGACAACACCTCATCCATTATCCAGGCACCTACAAAACGATCAACCAACAAAACAAAGGCCACCTCCAAGAACAACAAACCAAACACCCGTGCCAAAACCGCCCGACACTAAACAACATCCGAACAACTCCTTCACCTACTCTCTCCCAAGTCTGCCCATGACGTGTAATATAAAAAAGCAAACAAACAGAGCAAACAAACAAAAACCAATTAAACAAAAATAAACAATCAAGCGAAACAAAAGGCAAAAATAAACAACAGCAAAAGGCCATGTATGATAGTATATGATATATATGTATGTTCTTGCATTGTTAAAACGAACGGCGATGACCCGACCCCACCCCTAATTACGCCCCGGCACCGTCCGGACCACCACTACTCAACTAATCTATATGGACGTAAACAGCCGACATCACCGAGAAGGTGGCAGGCTGGTACAATTTAATACAACAACAACAACTAGCATGGTCTGTGTTCGGAGCGGCAGTCAGCGGTCAGAGGCTGGTAAACTGCAGATGGTAGGATATGCAAGATGGTGAACACCGAACACGCAATAATTGTCATTATAAGCGGACACTGAGGAAGATTCGCCGGTGACCACATAGTAGACAGCAGACTGCATACTACACACTGCACGAGCACACTACACACTGCGCGAGCACACTACACACTGCACACTACACACTGCACGAGCACACTACACACTGCACACTACACACTGCACGAGCACACTGCACACTGCACACTGCACACTACACACTGCACACTACACACTGCACGAGCACACTGCACACTGTACACTGCACGAGCACACTGCACACTGCACACTGCACACTGCACACTATACTGGATGTTATGTGGTGCACTGGCGAATACAGGCGAATATAGGCGACGCTAGCACTGGATGGCGTGCAGAAGGCAGGTACAATTGGGTACTGAGCAGCGGTATCTAAGACCTAAGAGGTCTTAGATGCCGGTGGTCTCTAAGATTAAGAGGTCTCAGCGGTACTGAAGAGCGGTACCGGTACACTCCAGTCTAAAGGTTTCCTCCTCCTGCAAGGGCCCCTCCAGGTTAAATTCAAGCTGTTCCACCAGCCTCAAGGATCCCTATAGCTTCAAGAGCCCTCCCCAACATCAAATTGTCCTTCCTGTGCCAAGGGCTACTCCAGCTTCAAGAGGTATAGCCCTCCTGAAGCCCCCCCCCAGGGAGCCCTAGGATCTAGCCCCCAGGAAGCCACCCAGGGAACCCTTCTGTTCTCAGCTGGGCGCAAAGCCTCCGAGACTTCTTCACTGAGGTAGAATGAGAGTACGTTTTTTTTTGTTGAGCGTGGTGCAAATCCAAACATGTATTGCTTGATCTGATGCGTTTTTATCGGGCGTACTCCCGCTCCCTTCTCCTGGCGGAGCCTCTGCATTGGATCTTGACTGAAAGTAACGGCACAAAAAGCTTTGGACCCACCAATAATGTGTGCAAAGCTCAACATATGCCAAGATTACTTCACAATGTGAGTCGGTGCATCTGAAGTTCACATATGCCTACTGATTACACTAAAACAAATGATTACACAGATTACAAGTGAAAATGCCAAGCTGACGCATCAATCCTGATGGCATCCAAGCAAGGAACAGTGAACAAAACAAATGGGCGCCGTGCCAACAATCGTGTTTGTACTGAACACCCCTCAGTTGCGCTTGCAAACTTATGCGACTCGAGGCCCTGTTCATCAGTAGACAGGGTGGGTGAGGCTCATAAGATCTACTTTCAGAAGATCTATTTTCAGAAGATCTACGTTCAGGAGTTAAAATAGATCTTCTGAAAGTAGATCTTGTGAAAATAGATCTTCTGAAAGTAGATCTTCTGAACGTAGATCTTCTGAAAGTAGATCTTATGAGCTTCCCCTTGGCAGCGAGCATGCCACACTACATGGGTATGTAATTGGATCGCGGGATATGAACTGCTATCAGTGGCGGATCCAGGAATTATAAGTACCCGAAGAGGCGCTTTCGGCTGGAAATTCGTTGAGCGCGGGGAGGTGCACTCGAGCACACTGAAGGGCCTTTTCCTCTCAGGAGTGCACCTTTTCCTTCCGAGTGGGCGCGTATTCCTCTCCGAGGGGCGCTTCTGGATGAAAAATCGGTTAAGCGAGGGGGCACACGAACCTTCCCGGATGGGCGCAACCTTCCATTGGCGTGGGATTGGGACACATTCCCCCAGTGCCCCCTCGCTTAACCGATCCACCCCGACTGCCATTGTCAAGTCAACGGACGACAGTGAACAGTGAACACTGGACAGTGAACAGTGAACACTGGACAGTGAACACTGGACAGTGAACACTGGACAGTGAACAGTGAACACTGGACAGTGAACACTGGACAGTGAACAGTGAACACTGAACAGTGAACAGTGAACACTGGACAGTGAACAGTGAATAGTGAACACTGGACAGGAACAGTGAACACTGGACAGTGAACACTGGACAGTGAACACTGGACAGTGAACAGTGAGCACCGGACAATGAACTGCTGCTTGTCGAACACCGCGAGACAGCGTCCAGCCGGAGCCCGTCCACACGTACTTACCTAATCCTGAACGCCACGCACGCCGCCCGAGCTATTTCCAGCTGCCCTAATGAGCTGCATGGCATCAGTGCCATAGAGATGTCTCCAGGTGGTCCTTTGTGTAATGGGCTCATTTGGAGTTGATTGGCTGGACGGTGATGGGGGCGCCAGCGCCATCTGGCGGCGATGAGTTGGCAGTGAGCCGGCCGTAACGCACCGTTCGCGGCCGTTCAGCAGGTGCCAGCCCGCCTCCGGACCATCCGCCCGGCCGCCCGATCAAGGCACAGATGGCGATCAGTATTGACATGTTTGGGATGGCTTGATACAGTGTCAAGCGGTGTGCTGTGAAGTTCATCCACGCGGACGCTGTTAAATGCATCGGGTCGGTTCGTCGTGAAACTTTGCTGGTCAGGATGGGCTGATAATATGGTCATGCCACGCGCACTTTCAGCACAGCTCCGGTGTTTGAGGATGTTTGTTGGTCAGTAATGGCGCTTCTTTCTGCTGCAACCGGTACCGGTGGATGCCACCATGCTACCAGTGCCAGCTGAGCGGCACCACCGACTGATCAAGGTGTACACCATGGTACAGTCCTCCGCAGATAATCGGCTCCAGTCTGTTTGAATGCCGGTGCTGCATGCAGCCACGTCACTTCCGGGTCAATGCCGGTGTCTCCCCAGTCTGGTGCCGATGTTCCGTCAGTTTTCTCCACGTGCCGATGTTCCGCAGTCTGGTGATGGTGTCTCCGCAGTCTGGTGCCGATGTTCCGTCAGTCTGGTGATGGTGTCTCCCCAATCTGGTGCCGATGTTCCGTCAGTCTGGTGATGGTGTCTCCGCAGTCTGGTGCCGATGTTCCGTCAGTCTGGTGATGGTGTCCCCCAGTCTGGTGCCGATGTTCCGTCAGTCTGGTGATGGTGTCTCCCCAGTCTGGTGCCGATGTTCCGTCAGTCTGGTGATGGTGTCTCCGCAGTCTGGTGCCGATGTTCCGTCAGTCTGGTGATGGTGTCTCCGCAGTCTGGTGCCGATGTTCCGTCAGTCTGGTGATGGTGTCTCCGCAGTCTGGTGCCGATGTTCCGTCAGTCTGGTGATGGTGTCTCGCAGTCTGGTGCCGATGTTCCGTCAGTCTGGTGATGGTGTCTCCGCAGTCTGGTGCCGATGTTCCGTCAGTCTGGTGATGGTGTCTCCGCAGTCTGGTCGATGTTCCGTCATCTGGTATGGTGTCTCCGCAGTTGGTGCCGATGTTCCGTCAGTCTGGTGATGGTGTCTCCGCAGTCTGGTGCCGATGTTCCGTCAGTCTGGTGATGGTGTCTCCGCAGTCTGGTGCCGATGTCCGTCTTCGGGTGGTGATGCTCTCCCAGTCTGGTGCCGATGTTCCGTCAGTCTGGTGATGGTGTCTCCGCAGTCTGGTGCCGATGTTCAAGAAGCCTAGTGATATTGTCTCCGCATTCTAGTGCCGACGTTCCAAAAGTTCAGTGATAGTGTCTCCGCAGTCTGGTGCTGATGTTGGAAGTCTAGTGATGTTGTCTCCGCAGTCTGGTGTCGATGTTCCGGAAATATAGCAATATTGTCTACGCAGTCTGGTGCCGATGTTCCGGACGTGCAATGATGGTGTCTCTGCAGTCTGGTGCTGATGCTCTGGAAGTCTAGTAATGTTGTCTTCACAGTCTGGTGCCGATGCTCCGGAAGTCGAGTGATGATGTCTCCCCAGTCTGGTGCCGGTGTTCCGGAAGTCTAGTGATGGTGTCTCTGCAGTTTGGTGCCGATGTTCCAGAATCTGGTGATGTTGTCTCCGCAGTCTGGTGCCGATATTCCGGAAGTCTAGTGATGGTGTCTCCGCAGTCTGGTGCCGACGTTCCGGAAATATAGTAATGCTGTTTCCGCAGCGTGTTGTTCTTCTCTTGACCGTTGGGCACTGGCCATCACAGCTCTTCTGCTCAGTTTGTCTGAGGAAAGGAGATTTTGAGTACCGATAGAACACAGGGGAATGGGGAGTAACTCAGCTGCTCTACGCTCTAGTTGTGGCACATAATATTAGTTTTCTTGCTGTTTGTGAGAGATCTTTCAAGAAGCAGATTGGCGTGTGAAAACAAACTATGGTAGGTGTGAGGACATGACAGCACGTGCTAAGATTTTTTCGCGCGCCCTGCTCATGATAGCTAAGCTGGGATAGGTTGTTTTCCACACATGTAGTGCTATTATCTATTAGCTTGCTCGGCGACGCCAAGCAAATATTCCATCGCGACAAACTACTCAGCTATATGAGTAGCTAGAACCTGGCAATTTGATAAGAGGGCAATGTGGTCAATGCAAACGGCATTATATTCATGGCTGCAAGTTTAATCCTGTAGTGACCGAATAGGTAGCACAGCGGATGGAACGGCAGAGAAATCGGAGCACTTCACCCTCCAGGTGAGGTATTCTCAAATGTGGTCAATTTCTCCGGGGCTTGTGAAATTCGTATCATTCAGGAGGGTATGAAGGAATTTGGCAAGAAGGCGTTGCTAGGCATATTGTGTTTTATATGCTGGTCTTTTGTACAGGCGAACTAATTTAACCCTTGCCGGTGCAGGGAGGAGTTGCAACCCCTCCCTAGGTTTTTTGGCGACCACGGAAACACTGCGTGCGCCAGTGCGCCACCGCGTGACATATCTGATGAGGAATCCTTTGCCAATCTCATGGTGTTACGAAAAACAAGCATGCCGTGTCAGGTCGATAACCTTTTGCATCATAAGAGATGGCATGTCAGGCTGTCTTCGCCCAAATGGCGAATTATCGGCAATCGATGTCACACATTTCCCGGAAATCACCAATGACGGGCACGGTGGGATGATTGACAACTCAGCTAACCTGTATCTACATATGCCATTGACTTTTCCAAGGCTATCCCAGGTTACTGACCTAACTTGATCTCAGGTGACCTGTTCGAATGGAAGTTACTCTGGAGTTAATTTTGACACAAGAACTGAATTTGGTGCATAGCTTCACCTCTGAGTACTATAAAATAGTGCTGCAAGGCAGTATTTCGGAGGCCTTTAAAATAATGTCACCACTTTGACCACATCTGACCTTTACCATTGTGTCGAAATGTTACAAATCGCACATGGTTATAATCCAAATGTGCTGCGAAATACTGTGGTGAACATTGAAGGCGTGCATCAACTACTGCTTTCATACAGGCAATGATTGAAAGCAAAGCATATATTTGTTTGCAAAATATGAACTTAGTGACTTAGGAAGTCACCCAGTACTCCAAGATATGCAAATGGGGCTCAGTTTCTCAGTTTCGAAATGCCAGGGGGTCGTAACAAACCTCTCCCCCTGCACGGGCGAGGGTTGAGATAAACGTCATGGCAGCGGGGGCTCGGTGGAGAACTCGAAAAAGCCAACTAGTACCGTTCTAGGTCGCGGTCTAGCCACGCAAGACACCGACATGTCCATACACATTGCAGAAGCGACGGGCCCGTGAGCGCCTCTCTCCTGTCACCAACTTCCGTCGTCTCTCGTGGTGGCTTGTGATGCAGAGCACGACTGCCCCAAGTACGCCATGCGCAAGATGGAACCGTGTTCTACCCGCAGAAAACGGTGTTCAGAACACCATGTTCTGCCCTGGCACTGCCAGCAGCCGATGAACAACTCGCTGACAGTGCGGCCCGATAGGCGGCCGTCGTATCTCCTCGGCCGCCGAGAATTGCCCGCCGCCGAGAATGAAGACGCCATCAGACCTGAAATACGGCCCGGTATCGCCCCGGTCCGGGTATACCGCCCCGACTGGATCGTTGTCGCACGCGAGTCGCACCTTCTTCGAAATCTGGCGATCACGGCGACCTGGGAGGACCCGAGCGGTTCGGTCTGGTCCTGCTGACAAGATGGCACGAGGGGGGCTGCTCGGTCTGGTCGGCACTCGCAGACGATGCCAGCTCCGGCAACCTCTGGGAATGCCGAACTACCACAGGATGTGCTTGTGATCCGAGACCGAGGAGCTACATCTGGGGTATCGAAATATCACAGGATGTCGTTATGATCCGAGACCGAGGAGCTACATCTGGGGTATCGAAATACCACAGGATGTCGTTATGATCCGAGACCGAGGAGCTACATCTGGGGTATCGAAATACCACAGGATGTCGTTATGATCCGAAAAATACATCTGGGGTATCTAAATACACAGGATGTCGTTATGATCCGAGACCGAGGAGCTACATCTGGGGTATTGAAATACCACAGGATGTCGTTATGATCCGAGACCGAGGAGCTACATCTGGGGTATCGAAGTACCACAGGATGTCCTTATGATCCGAGACCGAGGAGCTACATCTGGGGTATCGAAATACCACAGGATGTCGTTATGATTCGAGACCGAGGAGCTACATCTGGGGTATCGAAATACCACAGGATGTCGTTATGATCCGAGACCGAGGAGCTACATCTGGGGTATCTAAATACCACAGGATGTCGTTATGATCCGAAACCGAGGAGCTACATCCGTGGTGCCGAAATACCACAGCATGTGGTTATGATCCGAAACAGTGGAGCTACATCTAGGGTACCGAAAGAGCACAGGATGTGGCTATGATCGGAGACCGAGGAGCTACATTTGGGGTACCGATGTATCACAGGATGTGGTTGTAAACAGAGACCAAGGAGCTACATCTGAGGTACCCAAATATCCCAAATGATGTGGCTGCGACCCGAGACCGATGGCCTACATATGCAAGTGTCGCAGATATGTGAACACACATGAGGACATGGCATGTGATTGACCTTCAGGTGTCCCATGGCGAGTCCAGAGGTGAATAAGGGCACGTGTCCAGGGGGCATAAGGGCGGCTGATCCCACTTATGTCATAAAATGTTGCGCTTTACCATGGTGAGCAGATAAAATAACCGACAGACTACTCCTGGATGCCTCATATCCCTTTCGTTTGGTGCAAACATGCGTGTCCCTATCGAGGGAAAGTGTTCAAGTCGCCACGCAGAGTCCCATCTAAATCGGCCGACTGTCACCTATGCTTCCATTCTGTCTCAAGACACTTATCTAAGCTGTCCAATACCAAAATTGGAAACGATTAAGAAAAAATCCACGGTGTGGTCTGCCATAGTACATACAAGTGATCTTCCATCAGGTCAAATCAGCAATCTTTGACTGGTGATACATTAAGTGAAAAATGTGGTACCAAGTTCCTTTTCTGCGTTCTGGTCCCGGCTATTTTGGAAATGCTCAAGCCTCATCCGCCCAGCCTACGTGGTCAGCATTTCCAATTATGGTAGGTTTTAGGAACGATGGCATCGCCATTACGCTGTGCAGGACCTGACGTTGTTGACGGTGCACTTCGTCGTTGTCGACGGCGCACTTCTTTGTAATTGCTGGACGGCATCCATTATATTTGATCTTAGCAATTCTGACTCGACCTACAAACTACACCAACAGTTCGTCCTTGCTTCACCTAAACGCTCCTGCAGGTTTTCAACAGTTTCCCTTTGAGGAATGCTACACTCAGCAGTAAACTAAGGGAAACCCACTCGATCCCATCGTTTCTCACGGAAGCACTGTTGCGTTTCCAGTACAGTTTTGTCGTGGCCAATCTGCAATCCGTGTTGTTTTGCTTCCTTCGACACAACAAGGCATGCAGTAACGCTTATACTCCTATCCTTCCGTGCACACAATTGAGTGTAGGAACTGAAGGAGAAATGGCGTGATAGTCCCCTTTGATGGATCATGAACGATGAACCTTCATGCGCCCTGCATGGGAAGAAACGACTTCGACGGTGGCTTGTTTTCCGCTTGTGTTAGGAATTGGTATGGCCCTGTCAGACCCGCTTTAATTGGACACTTACCAAAGTTTTGGGACTCTTCTTAACCGTAACTTGACAAGATTTAGCTCTTGCATCTCAAAGATTATTCAAATTTTGAAGAGGATGTCAGGACACCTGGTTGATGATCCATTGCTCTTCTCTATTGTGCTGCATTTGTTTTGCTCTTTTCTGGAGGAAAGTTCGTTTCACCAGAGGAAAGCATTGGTGAGTAGACAGTAGACAACTCACGTTAATTATGCATCGACAAATGATCCTGAAGAATCGCTCGTTATCCTGCCCTTCCACACACGCCACTTCCTCTGTGTTTTACTCTCTCCATTTGTCTCCATCTTTTCTTCGTGTACTCGCTCACACTTTCATTCTCATCTTCTTCCTCTCCCCACGCACATCGCGCCCCTTTCTCCTCCCTCGTCTACCCGCCACTCCCCACAGCGCGCCAGCTCGGTTGTCCTTCCAGTAAGTACAGTGGCGCTCGTCACAGTGGCATTGTCCTCAGCGGGCGAACTGCTTGCTCGCTCTGCTGACTCCACAATGTCGGAGGTGCTCACGCGGGGTCTCGCAGGGTCTCGCAGGGTCTCGCAGGGTCTCGCTGCTAGGGTCTCTCGCAGGGTCGCTCACGCAGGGTCTCGCTGCCAGGCGGCAATATCAGCCAGGCATCCACCCGGTCCGGCCAACTCAATAAACCGCTCATCAGCCACACACTATCAGCCAGGCATCCAGCCTGTCCGGCCAGCTGGACAATATCAGCCAGGCATCCACCCGGTCCGGCCAGCTCAATAAACCGCTCATCAGCCACACTCACATGTCGTTAACACATGGGTGCATATGCACATCGTATACATACATACATATATATATATATATATATATATATATATATATATATATATATATATATATATATATATATGTATCCTTTATCTGCATGGAAATGTATATTTATATGTATATATATGATATATATGATATATACTGTATGTGGGCAATAATATATATATATATGTATGTGTATATATATATATATATACCCCCTATAGTTACGTCATCATCTGGCTTATGTGGTGTTTGGTACAGCTGGAATATCTGCAGGCACGTTTATCGGGACCTGCCCACCGATGATACCGATGTATATATATACGGCGTATGATATATATATATATATATATATAGATTTTTTGTTTGTGTTTTTTTTTTTTTTTTTTTTTGGGTTTTTTTTTTTTGGTTTTTTTTTGGGCGAGGGAGGGGCCCAACAATATCGCTATAGCAGACTGTCACGGAAAAGACAAAACGACTTCGTCATAGCAGAACTGTACGTTGCCTGACAAGGACGGAGCGTGCACTGCGCTTATTTCGATTCATAGTTTCTTTTATCTGGAATCGTTTTCGCGAGACACAGGATATTTTATTTTGCACATGTGTGCACATGATTCCATATCGCGTTGGCGTGTGTGTGTGTTATGCGTATTTGTCGGTGATTCAAGCGAGGCAGAATGTCGGACAATCTGCCTGCAACTGTCAGACAACGTCGCCTTGTCCTCCTGGTCCGGGCATCACGCGTTTCAGAGGTCATGCAGCTCTGCAGCAACGTACACTAGAATAACGTATCAAGTACGGACATGTAGCTTCATTGTTTAAGAATTAAGTGTGTTATTTGTTTACGTTCTCGCCCGTCTACGTTTCGACGCATAATTCTATACTAGGTGATATTCGCGTTTTAATTAAATCCGCTAAATGCTTACATCGCAGAATGTCGCTTTCACGCAAGTTAATTTATTTTCCATTCCTCTATGATAAGACATGATGAGGTATTGCGAAGTTATTGCGTTGGGACACGTAGTGTTGGGAGGATGACTCTCAATGCATCAAAAATATTTTAAAGCACTTCCACATCTAAAGCGATGCAACTTACCGAGTCTCGCCTGTAATTTGCCCAACGAGGCGTCTTCCTGGCTGCATTGGCTGCTGTGCATTCTAATCTAGTTCAGATCTGCCATTCCATCCGCGATGCCATGTCGTGTCAAGTGCTTCATGTCAGCATCGCTGTCCTCTCGGCTCTCTGTTCGATCCAAGTGTTCCCTGGTGGTGTCATTCCTCCTGACTCATGCCACATTTCCCACCTAAATACTCTCGGAATTCCCCTCCATCTGCCCACACATCCCACCGTTCTGTACCTCTCCTCTCGCACCGCTCCCCGTGCCAACTGTCCACCTACTCTCCGGCGGCCCCGATTCACACTCACCGTTCAGCATTCCAAGAGTCGCACCCCTCCCCTTCCCTCCGCCATTCGTTAGATAGCTACTCCAAGCAAGCCCGCTCCCAGACGAGTTGCCAGACGTCTGGGTCGGGTGCTGCGTCCACAATGGGTTCAATAGGTGGCCGTCATCCTAGCCCCCGCCCTGTTGACACCAGCAGCCATTAGACGCACCAGTGCACCACCACGGCAAACACCGCGCTGCCACTCTGCCCGAGGCGCCCTTTAGATGTTTGAGTTCATGCAATTAGTCGGCGGGAATTACCCCATTACTGGGTAAGCTGGCGCTGCGGATATGTCAGCTGATTACCAGAGATGCCTCAGCCCGAGTGACTTCCACGCAAACAAGTTTGGCGGTAAGCTGAGGGGCTGACATGGTTCGATCATGTCGCCATTTGACGGCCAACAAGGTTGCAATTAGTTAACCTGCAACAATTAGGATTTCGCCAAAAGATGGCCAATTGCAAAAGCTTCTATTTGCTTATTTCGATTGCGAATGCAACTGTTCTCTGGGTAAATTAACATTTAACTGTGAAGTTTTGTTTTCGAAGGCAACTTTGGAACTTCCGATAGTGTGCAAAAACAAACGAGAGAACAGAGAGAATGTAACTCAGCGGGACGGCCATAGTTTAGCACTAGCAGCACCGATATGAAGTCCCGCACGTCTCATTAGCTAATGGGGTGGCAAATTTAACGCAACTAAATTCGGTGTCTTACAAAGCATGGATGACAGAGATTCCACTAACCAAGAAAAAGCATCTCCTGTTATATCCTCCTACATTGTCAGAAACAAAAACCATATCAGCTACTGACATGAAACGCATGTTTATTTCGCGAGATATGCATGCCATATTTTCTTTGGAGACATCGCCACAAATTCCGTCAGTAGAACGTCCTATAACCAGATTTCACAGACTAATAGAGGTGGGGTGCGAGCAGGCCATCACCTTTGTTGTTGTCCGTCAATTCGGCATATCGTATGCTACTATGTTGCTTCTTTGTGGGCCAGAACAAAAAGGTCTACTCCGTGAGAAAGTACAATCCAACGATCTTTCCATTGTGGTGGGCCAGCGAAGCATTGTGATGGGTGTTCATTTTGTTCCGACGGCATCTGGTACCGACGCTTTTGCTAATTTGCTTGTCGGTGGCTATCGGCTTAATGTTCGACCCATGCAGGCCTGAGCCTTCCGAAATCTCGATTTACAAAGTTAGCATAGATAATTGCCTAAGTTTAAGCAATAAGGAGTTGGAGATCGGGTCCTCAGAAAGATCTCAGCAAGATCCTCAGCATTTAGGAGATGGATATTCAGCACATGAAGATGTTCAGTTAGGTTTTCCTGAAATTAGACTCCTATGCTTTTTGTGTTACTGGGATATATCAAAATTATCACATCACCTGAAAATATGCTTGCTCAGGTCAGCTTAGGGTTTTGCCGGCAGCCCAGGTTCCTTCGCTCCTAAGGCCACGGAATTTACAGTGGTCGAGTGTTGGTGTAAGCGCTGAAATGAAAGAATTTAGGTACGCACTAGGTAGCAACCTGATATCCGAGCCAAAATTAAATTGGCTCAAAATTGCTCTCATCGGCTTTCAAACCGACAAAAGGTCAGCTAAATCTAAGGCTAAGTTTTACCAAATCGAGGCTCCAAGGCCAAACGTTCCCTCGTCAATCGCGAAGTTCATGGCCTTTGGGAAACCATAAATATTTATCGATCTCCTTCACACTTCAAAAAGTGTAATTTTTCCTCAAAGAAGACCATGTGAAGGGGCCAGAACTAGAACTTCTGACATGGTCAAAATACAGGTCATCCTACTTGAGGTGTTATGTCATAGTTCGGTGTGGATTAAAACATTTGACGCCGAAACATTGTTGAAGAAACCACTAAGTATACAAATGTTGTTTTAGGTGCATAATCATGTTGACGCCATTTGGGCCTCTGACGATGATCCTTGATTGAAGCATGAAAAGAGTTGTGTAACTTTCCTTTATTATAGATGTGCTGCGCAGGATCATGGCAACAAGGTAAATTTGCTGAAACAATTTGACTGCTAAGTGTTGACAGCAGATATTTCAGCGACGTAGCGCAAAAGCGGTCCGTCGTGGAATCATGACCTCGTCTATTGTGGAAACCGGCTCGAATTTCGCGCCGCCCAGGACATAATTCCGCTGCAAACAATCGCACCGTTAATGCGCATGACACGTAAAAGTTTTTCCATCATGTAAAATATAATGCTGTGTGTGGTTGCATGACGCGCATGTGGGGAATTCTCTACGCTTTGTTCGCTGAGTAACTTAAAAGCTTTGGGCGCATTACTGACATACTGTAGTCCAAGATACCTTGCTGCACTCCTCAAATACTGGAGGAATATTCCTCCTCGTCGCCAACGGTAGCGGGACAGGTGTTGTGCTCACAGCGGCTGCATGGTCTTCGATCGGTCCAGCGAATCGTCCGATGCCGGGTACAGAGACAGCTCCGTGATGAGAGGCCGATTGATGTACTGGCGAAGTCGTCATGAAGCCGTTATCGTGGCGAGCACGAGCTGGCCGGGCGGTCGGCTCCCTGAATCAGCCGGGCTGAAGCCGATCACTCAGTTTCAGCCAATGGACGAACGCCACTTCGGTTCAGGTAGCCACGGCAGTATGTTGTTGATAAGGTTCAGGTAGCCGCGGCAGTATGTTGTTGATAAGGTTCAGGTAGCCGCGGCAGTATGTTGTTGATAAGGTTCAGGTAGCCGCGGCAGTATGTTGTTGATAAGGTTCAGGTAGCCACGGCAGTATGTTGTTGATAAGGTTGTCACCTGACTCAAGCGGTGATGTGCGCTCAACGTGCGGACAAATGGAGCACAAGGACGATAGCCTGACGCCGTACCTGCGAGTCAGTTTTCCCATTCGATATATATCCATCTATTCACTTCATGACACAATTGAGGTCCTGATGGCCCAACCTGCGTCACGACCACATGTGTTGAAGACCACTGCTGCCCTCAACCTGTGAGTGTTCAAGTGCAACTTGTTGCTTGGCCGATCAAAACAAAGTTAGGGCGCACCTACAGATCTAATGTTTATAATATTGATCTGTTCTCAAATCAAGCCTCAAATCAATCTGTCCTCAAATAACTCCTCGAACATTGATGATGCAGGCATATTGTGGCACTTAACCACGCACTAAGAAAATACCTCCTTGTTTGCGGATAGCGGGCGAAAAAACTGGCCTGCCGTCAAAATTGAACATAGATTATACGAAATGATACATTTCAAAGTATATGCAAAATTTGCATATATTTTGCTTCATTATCAGTGTAAGCTCTCCGAAATGACTAGTTTGGATTGACTGACCTCCAATGATCTGGAACGATCCTGATCTGCAGCCTCGTTGACCTTGTCTGAGAGCTGTCGCCTGGTTAGCTCAGTGGAAAGAGCGCAGTCCTGCCGAGGTCTCCCGTCTTGGCACAACGGTTCGAGTCGCTTCCTGCGCTCGCTACTAACGCCTCCGGATAGAATGGCCAGTTGTCACCTGGCTAGGAAAGCTTCAAAGGCGCAGGCACCAGGCAGCCGTGCCGACTATGTGGTTACGCTAAAATATTGGTGGAGATCGCGGTACAGAGCGGGAGTTGTTCGACCAACACATTCAGGGTCAATGTATCAAACTTGTGCTCACTCTGACTCTGTGAAGCCTCCCAACGATAATTCGAAATACACTTCTTAAAACCACCCCCGACCCCCACCTATCCCAAAGTGTCGAGCTGTCGGCAACTTCACTTCTTCACTCGCTGGTGCCATCTGCACAACATGCGTTAAACTGGCGCCTTCCCTTGCCCATACTAAGGTCGTGTGCATGTACTGATCACCAGTTAGTGACTTTTTATCTTCTAAAAGTGTGTCCACATAGCGGCTTTTGGCAAAAAGTGTGAAAAGCACCAAAGACACGGCCCCTCCCCACCGCGCAGTGGGAGTATAACACATAAATGTCCGTGTTGCATATGACGCACCACTGTATTGGGAGTATCACCCATTGCACGCCGCTGCAGTGGGAGTATCACCGCTGCGATGGGAGTAATGACACACCGATATAGTGGGAGTATCACACATAACACGCCGCTACAGTGGGAGTATCACACATAACACGCCGCTACGGTGGGAGTATCACCCATAACACACTGCTACAGTGGGAGTATCACCCATGACACGCCGCTACAGTGGGAGTATCACCCATGACACGCCGCTGCGGTGGGAGTATCACCCATGACACGCCGCTACAGTGGGAGTATCACCCATGACACGCCGCTACGATGGGAGTATCACACATAACACGCCGCTACGGTGGGAGTATCACCCATAACACACTGCTACAGTGGGAGTATCACCGATGACACGCCGCTACGATGGGAGTATCACACATAACACGCCGCTACGGTGGGAGTATCACACATAACACGCCGCTACGGTGGGAGTATCACCCATAACACACTGCTACAGTGGGAGTATCACACATAACACGCCGCTACGGTGGGAGTATCACCCATAACACACTGCTACAGTGGGAGTATCACACATAACACGCCGCTACGGTGGGAGTATCACCCATAACACACTGCTACAATGGGAGTATCACACATAACACGCCGCTACGGTGGGAGTATCACCCATAACACACTGCTACAGTGGGAGTATCACACATAACACGCCGCTACGATGGGAGTATCACACATAACACGCCGCTACGGTGGGAGTATCACCCATAACACACTGCTACAGTGGGAGTATCACACATAACACGCCGCTACGATGGGAGTATTACACATAACACGCCGCTACAGTGGGAGTATCACACATAACACGCCGCTACGATGGGAGTATCACACATAACACGCCGCTACGATGGGAGTATCACCCATGACACGCCGCTGCGGTGGGAGTGTGGCGTTCGACCGGGTGCAGAGACGTGGCGCCATCGCGATTGCCGTGATTTAGTGTGCGACATTTCGGAGTAGGCGGCGCGGATACGACGGTGGTTAACTGTCCACTGAGCTGCGGCGTCGGGCTGCAAATGTACACGGAGCTGCGACACAGGAATGTACACGGAGCTGCGACACCGGACTATACACGGAGCTGCGACACCTGTACACGGAGCTGCGACACCGGACTGTACACGGAGCTGCGACACCGGACTATACACGGAGCTGCGACACCTGTACACGGAGCTGTTACACCGGCCTGTGCACGGATCTGTTACACCGGACTGTACACGGAGCTGCGACACCGGACTATACACGGAGCTGCGACACCCGTACACGGGAGCTGCGACACCGGACTGTATACGGAGCTGCGGAATATGACTGTATACGGAGCTGCGACATATGACTGTACATGGAGCTGCGACACCGAACTGTACACGGAGCTGCGACACAGGACTGTACACGGAGCTGCGACACCGGACTATACACGGAGCTGCGACACAGGACTATACACGGAGCTGCGACACCTGTACACGGAGCTGTTACACCGGACTGTATACGGTAGCTGCGACACCGGATTGTACACGGAGCTGCGACACCGGACTGTACACGGAGCTGTTACACCGGACTGTATACGGGAGCTGCGACACCGGACTGTACACGGAGCTGCGACACCGGATTGTACACGGAACTGCGGTGCCGCTACATTAACCGGCTGACAATGCCCCTTCAATAGTTGCATGATTTACATGGAGGAGACAGCCAGCATGGTTAAAATACCTCCAGGAAAACTTAGGCTGCCATGTTACTAGAGCGGCTAACGTGCTACATTTTGGAACGTTCGTTTGCTTGCCATTACAGCCGGAAAATCATGGACAAGCATCCAGCTTTGTTTCTACAGGAAAACCCAGCAGCTAAACTCTCTGACTCCCCATAAGCCACGCCACCGGTTTGTAGCTACCATGAGTCCGATAAAACCACTCACTTCCGGATGGCTAGCATCCTGTCACGTGCCGGGGTTGCTTCACAAGTTGGTTTCAGCGGCACGGACTGCACGTGAGCTCGTGTCTGCAGGAATGGAGTGACTGTCAATACTCTGTGACCGGCTGACAGTGCCTGAGGATGCTGTTGGCCCGCTCTGTGGCCGGCTGACAGTGCCTGAGGATGCTGTTGGCCCGCTCTGTGACCGGCTGACAGTACCTGAGGATGCTGTTGGCCCGCTCTGTGACCGGCTGACAGTGCCTGAGGATGCTCTTGGCCCCCTCTGTGGCGGGCTGACAGTGCCTGAGGATGCTCTTGGCCCCCTCTGTGACCGGCTGACAGTGCCTGAGGATGCTCTTGGCCCCCTCTGTGGCCGGCTGACAGTGCCTGAGGATGCTGTTGGCCCGCTCTGTGGCCGGCTGACAGTGCCTGAGGATGCTGTTGGCCCCCTCTGTGGCGGGCTGACAGTGCCTGAGGATGCTGTTGGCCCGCTCTGTGGCCGGCTGACAGTGCCTGAGGATGCTGTTGGCCCCCTCTGTGGCGGGCTGACAGTGCCTGAGGATGCTGTTGGCCCCCTCTGTGGCGGGCTGACAGTGCCTGAGGATGCTGTTGGCCCGCTCTGTGGCGGGCTGACAGTGCCTGAGGATGCTGTTGGTCCGCTCTGACGGTGGAGCTGGCCTTACATGGAACTCTGCTGAGAGGCACGACTATATCAGCACTGCAGGGTGGCACCAGCACTGACCCACGAGTCCCCTCATCACGAGCGAAGGCGACGCCTGAACGAATGCACTCCCGTGTATTTTTTGGTGTTTGAAGTATGTGTGGATAGCATCCACACATACTTCAAACACATCAAATTATGTGCTGATTGCGCAATTATTTTGGCTCAGCCTGGATAATCAAGAAAATCAGCGAGAGAATCTTGACTAGCTCAGTCCCAATCGAGTTCTGCTACGGTTGGCTGGTCCAGTGTAACAGGACACGTGCATCCAATTCTAATGAGTCATCCTGTAGAAATAAATACATTCGATGCGGGGAGGGGAGGGGGGGGACTAGCGCGTGTTGCGTCTGTTCGTGTCTTTCGGACGTCTTCCCAGTAACATAGGCTTTCAATATCAGGAACGTTACGAGAATTAGATGACATTGGCTGAAGTGCTGATGAAAGTGATTTCGCAGCAAGTTTCGCCGGGATGTGATTTCCGCCAGCCCGTGCGGCCATCTGCGCCTATCTGCAGTGGCAGATCCAGGGGAAATTGGGGCCCCACCCCCATATAGAGAGTGACCTTCAGGACGCTCGAGTGCACCCATTCCCTGCCCCCCCATGCTCAACGGGGTTTCCAGCCGATGGTGCCCCTCAGAGTAGGCAAGGTGCTCCCTCCGAGGAAATGGCTCCCCTCTAGAGCAAGTGCTTTCCCCACCCCGATTAAATTTTCTGAAGATCCGCCTCTGCCTGTGTGGTGCATAGTCTGAGTACTATTTTGGCGGGAGTTGCTCCGAGCCGGCGGGAATGACAGCAGCAGACTACCACATTTACTACTGCGACATCCACCACTACCGGATATACCACACCATCGCACAATGCCAGGCGCCACCACATTTACAACACCATCATAATACGACGACAGACATTTCCGGTTGTGTGACGTTGTCACACGGTACTATGCATTACTACATCTGTCCAACCGCCGATGACATACATTGCCGTTTGTGTGACACTCTCACACTGTACTATGCATTACCACATCTATCTAGCCGTCGCACAACACCAGACATTGCCACGTCTGTCTAGCCGTCGCACAACGCCAGACATTGCCACATTTGTCTAGCCGTCGCACAACACAAGATATTACTAAATCTGCTATGACGTCACACAGTGCTGAATAGCATCACATAGTTTACAACATACAGCTCACATTCTTCCACACTCCCAGATATTGAGATCTTATCGAAGTCCAAGAGAGGGCAAGGTGAGATCTTCCTGATCAAAGCAGATGAAATGATGAGATTGAAAAAAGTAACTACCACAGCATGCAATGTAACTATAAAATTATAACTGAGCAATAGACGGCATATTCATAGACCCACTAACTGCAGTACCAACTGTCTTCCTGAAGAAGGACTCGATGGTCGGAACGAAAAAGTCGTATTATCATCGTGGTACCAAATGATCCCTGTGATGCAGTATAGGAGCATCCGCTACCCATGCGTACATTCAGTTGTATAGGTGACCGGTCGTGACATGGGGGAGCGACACGAAAACATGAAAATGGCGTGCAAAACTAAATTTCGTTACAAGGATATGACAGGGGTGGCGTTTTATGAACACGACTGCGACTACAAGGACGAGAGTGTGTGCTCATCAAGTTCATTCAAGAAAAATGCAGGCTAAGTCACGCCATTGGAAGATCTTTCTTACGCCCATGAATGAAAAAAAAATGTTGAGCAGTGGGAGGGCCCTGACTTTTCCTGACTCAACTTTGTGGTTGAAAATGTTCTGGATCTGGGTGTTGCCCTTTATTTCTGATTAGTTTTCTGCATACAGTAATGACATTATGGCCACGCAAATATTTTGCACTGAGATTTACCGGCGCTCGTAATAGTCCCCGGATAGTGGTTCTGGACTCAGTAGAACTGCGAGTCTATGGGTAGTGCTCCGGATCCGCGGGTAGTTTACCGAGCTCGCTGTTAACATTACGGCGCAGACGCATAGTTGGACACGTAGAATTCCGAGTATTGCAGCTGTCACGAGGCATTCGGTGGTGGCGCCATCACCCTGCCACACAACTAGCAATAGCTGGCATACTTCGCAACACCGGCTTTCCACACAATTCACATTAGTTCTCGCCCTGGACAATATGAGCTTCCTCTCCATTCGTAAAGAAGCTTGCAAAATGCCACAGCAACTCATTTGGACATCTTCCACTCTTAAACTGAGTCTTTTACGGTGATGTTACTAGAATTGAGCAGCTTGGCGGTTTAATACATACGGGTGGAGGTCCAGCCACGGGTGAATTATTCAGGTAGGTACGAACCGGCAGCATGAAGAAATCGTTTTCCTGTTCTACATGTACACAAACACACACACACACACACACACACACACACACACACACACACACACACAAACATATATATATATACATCCTTACTGATTGATGTATTCATTTATGTATTTGTTTATATCCGGAATTAGCTTGTTCTGATCTTCTCTCGGCGTAGCACAGGGTTCGACCATGATGAACACTACGCGACATATGCAATACGAATATAAACCATTTTTTACCTTGAAATCAATACGCATATTGGAAAGTATATGCATGCGTGACGCATATGTGGTTGATTTGTTTTGATGTAGACGTGCACCATTGTCTACAAACGTGAAGGAAGGAATGAAGGAAATACAGTCGGCTTTACTTTGAGACTAGCTGTGATATTCCATCGCATTGGGTTTGTTCGTTTTCTTTCGTTTGTTCTCTTCCATATTTGATTTCAAGAACATTAGGGCAGTATGTCGAAGGTTATTATCACCTCTGTTGCGTTCTTTGTAGTTATGCACTGTGGACTCAGACAAAGCACTTTGCCTTGGGTGCAACTCCGCTATTGGTAGCTATGTCCGGTGCACTGTGGGCTCAGACAAAACACTTTGTCTGCCTTGGGTGGAACTCTTCGGTTATAGCAAACTGCTGCAACATTTGCACGAGACATCGAAAACAAATGAAGTTCACTTTAATGATCTTACGCTTAGTAGGACAAATTACGAACAATCGATGCACTGGTATGAAGTGCCAAGCAATCGCAGCCTCAGCCTTGCATCAAGCTTACCGCCTACAGTGATGACTATAGCTTTGACTATATGACTATAACTGACAGCTACATGTAATAACATGGAGTATACGCAATAGCATGCAACATACGCAGATGTTCGTATAATTGCAAGCGTAGTCCTATAAGTGCAGCTATGCTCTGAGCTGTAGCTGAGCTCAGCTATGGACTGAAATGGCTCAAAGATTACCTGAAAGAAATGTTGAGACATTTTACGTATTGGTAGTGCAGTAGGTAGTCAGTGCCAGCGTAGTAGGTGCAGTACACATCTGCATAGTATGAAGCCGAGCTGTATCTGTCTGTCTGAGTATATCCGTCTATCGATACCAACAACGTCGGAGAAGCGGAACGGACTCGCTGACCCGCTTCGAAGGCATCTGCACAAAGTAGCGGCCAATCCTAGTGGGATCACATGGTTCTCCGAGCACACCAAGCTCGAGGTCAACATAATTAAAATGTATGATCATCCCCCTCTGGGCTAAAGGGTAGTTGGCTCAAGTGAATTAGCTTTCTGTACCGAAGATTAAAACTGAAGGATGTTTCCCAATTTCAGTGGCTGTCCAATCTAAGTGCGCGTATCACTCATCAAAACAACTTCCATGGTTAAATATATGCCTCAGAATGCTTGAAAATGGAGTTTACCATCAGATGAGAACAGCGATGGCGCGGCAACGACGAAGTGCCAATGCACATTAAAGGTGGGTATTACGTCGCATAAAGAGAAGTTCGATAATTACATTCCCGAGAGCCAACTTAGTTACAGTCGGTGCACCGAGGTCGCTTTCGGGACGCATTTGGATCAGTTATGAACATCCGGCTCGGAAAGTGGCACGATGTGGTGAACATGCAGAGAGTGGTACGCTGTGGTGAGCAGGCGGAGAGTGGCACGCTGTGGTGAGCAGGCGGAGAGTGGCACGCTTTGGTGAGCAGGCAGAGAGTGGCACGCTGTGGTGAGCAGGCAGAGAGTGGTACGCTGTGGTGAGCAGGCAGAGAGTGGCACGCTGTGGTGAGCAGGCAGAGAGTGGCACGCTGTGGGGAACAATTGGTGAGCAGTACGCAGTGCAGCTGGCCACTCTGTATGTAACGCTGCTCTTCCGGAGTTGTGCAGTGCTACTCCACCCAATTCCGCCGCCCAGGGAAACAATCCCTCTCTGGACCATTAGCACAATCAGAATAAGTGCACAAAATATTAATGCCATTCGTGATTTTCTCCAAGGGTAAGCATGCAGATGTTATTGATTTTCTCTGGAGTGGAGAAGTGTAGAGTGCTGCCCAGTATCTGTACGTGCGCCACAGCGATCCTGATGCCGGGGATGTGGCGGCGGACGTGTAGTGTGCTGCTCGGTACCTTTAGCACCACGGAGGTCCTGATGCTGGGCGGGGATGTGGCGGGGGACGTGTAGTGTGCTGCTCAGTACCTTTAGCGCCACGGAGGTCCTGATGCTGGGCGGGGATGTGGCGGGGACGTGGCGGGGGACGTGGCGGGGATGTGGCCGGGGACGTGTAGTGTGCTGCTCAGTACCTTTAGCGCCACGGAGGTCCTGATGCCAGGCGGGGATGTGGCGGCGGACGTGTAGTGTGCTGCTCAGTACCTTTAGCGCCACGGAGGTCCTGATGCTGGGCGGGGATGTGGCGGGGCGTGGCGGGGATGTGGCCGGGGACGTGAGTGTGCTGCTCAGTACCTTTAGCGCCACGGAGGTCCTGATGCTGGGCGGGGATGTGGCGGCGGACGTGTAGTGTGCTGCTCGGTACCTTTAGCGCCACGGAGGTCCTGATGCTGGGCGGGGATGTGGCGGGGGACGTGGCGGGGATGTGGCGGGGGACGTGTAGTGTGCTGCTCAGTACCTTTAGCGCCACGGAGGTCCTGATGCCGGGCGGGGATATGGCGGGGACGTGTAGTGTGCTGCTCAGTACCTTTAGCGCCACGGAGGTCCTGATGCTGGGCGGGGATGTGGCGGCGGACGTGTAGTGTGCTGCTCAGTACCTTTAGCGCCACGGAGGTCCTGATGCTGGGCGGGGATGTGCCGGGGGACGTGTAGTGTGCTGCTCGGTACCTTTAGCGCCACGGAGGTCCTGATGCTGGGCGGGGATGTGGCGGCGGACGTGTAGTGTGCTGCTCAGTACCTTTAGCGCCACGGAGGTCCTGATGCTGGGCGGGGATGTGCCGGGGACGTGTAGTGTGCTGCTCAGTACCTTTAGCGCCACGGAGGTCCTGATGCTGGGCGGGGATGTGGCGGGGGACGTGGCGGGGATGTGGCGGGGGACGTGTAGTGTGCTGCTCAGTACCTTTAGCGCCACGGAGGTCCTGATGCTGGGCGGGGATGTGGCGGGGACGTGGCGGGATGTGGCGGGGGACGTGTAGTGTGCTGCTCAGTACCTTTAGCGCCACGGAGGTCCTGATGCCAGGCGGGGATATAGCGGGGACGTGTAGTGTGCTGCTCAGTACCTTTAGCGCCACGGAGGTCCTAATGCTGGGCGGGGATGTGGCGGGGGACGTGGCGGGGGACGTGGCGGGGATGTGGCGGGGACGTGTAGTGTGCTGCTCAGTACCTTTAGCGCCACGGAGGTCCTGATGCTGGGCGGGGATGTGGCGGGGGACGTGGCGGGGGACGTGGCGGGGGACGTGTAGTGTGCTACCCAGCACCTGTACGTGCGTCACGGCGGTCCTGATGCCGAGCGGAGGCCGCATGATAAAGCGGCGTAGAGCAGCGGTGCGGTATTTGTCACGGATGTAGCAGCGGTGCGGTATTTGTCACGGATGTAGCAGCGGTACGGTATTTGTCACGGATGTAGCAGCGGTGCGGTATTTGTCACGGATGTAGCAGCGGTGCGGTATTTGTCACGGATGTAGCAGCGGTGCGGTATTTGTCACGGATGTAGCAGCGGTGCGGTATTTGTCACGGATGTAGCAGCGGTGCGGTATTTGTCACGGATGCAGCAGCGGTGCGGTATTGTCTCGTTACACAGCAGTGCCGGCCGGGGCATTGACGTGCCTTTGCTAGATAAATAGCACGGTGTGCCAATGATTAACACGCGCCCTGGAGGGCCTCTGAAAATTACGCGCACTGGATGGGGGCGGATTCCGCCCCCCCCCCTCCAAGATCTCGGCTCCTATCAAAACTGGAGGAACGAAATTCGTAAGGTGGATGGGTACGGTAGTGAACTCTATGGTGTGCAAATGTCATGACCTTAGGCCAATATTTTCAAGGTCAAATGTGGTCACATTTGTCAAAATTGTCTTGTTTTGCGTGGCTTGGCTTGTCATCGTTATGGATCGCTGTGATTGTGTTTAAATGCTACAAAATGGGCATCAATGATGTTTTAGACATTACTAATGATGCAATACAGATGCTAGACCCGACATTTGACCTCAGGTCACCTATATAGCAGCACTTTATCAGGTCAGTTACCTGTTCCAGTTACCGGAACCGGGCCGCCCGCCCGACTGCTCCGTCGGGCAGCTCGGCGCAATCGGCTTCGCGAAGAAAGGAGTGAAGTACATGAATAAAGTATGGAAACGCAATGACAAACAGTACAAATGACAAACAGTAGTGCGTTCATGACAACATTCCAGTTGATCAAGTTTGATTCCATTAACCTGTCATGAACTTAACCTGACTTGACCTCGGTGACCTAACATGACCTTGACACTATATAGCATATCAATATACATGAAACAAGTCGCTAGTGTTGCAAAGAACACTTCCCTTTTGCAAATATACGGGAAGCGCATCAGCGCCGATTTCTGTGGTCTGGCGCTAGGAATGTTTTTCATTTAATGGCCCCTAACTTGAAAAATGTTCAGCAGATTTCAATTTGTCTTGCTTGAAACGACGCGCCGGTCATTTCTAAGCAGGTACGCAGAAAATCGCGTATATCAACCGGTAAAATCTGCAGTTATGTACGAAAAACCGGAGGGGTGGGCGGATTTCGCTCCCCCGTCCAGTGCGCGTGTTAAGCGATATGGCACGCACTGCTTCTGGGCTTGGTGCCTTGATGATTTGCGGTACTAGATCACTTCTCTGCCGTCACCAACACGGCCGCAAATAGTGGGCTTGCCACCGCTACATGTTGGGCTCGCCACTGCCCACCCAACCCTTCGACCCCAGACACATGACTGAATCGCCACGCTCACCCCACCTCCCCAAGCTACGTGCCGACTCTCCTCCATCAACCCAACAGCATCCCCCCGCCCCAGCTACATGACAGGCTCCCCCCCCCCCCCCCACCCCACCCCACCCTCCGCGCCCCGCTATATGAGGAGCGTCTCTCTGCCACTCCCAGCCGGCATCACTCGTAAATTCTACCCCAGGGCAGTAACTGTTTGCTGCCCGTGTATTAATTACAGCGAGTAATTAGTTGGCCCGCATCGGAACTCAGGCTTGGCAGCACCCGGATGTGGGGTACCGCTGCGGTTAGTATCTACACCGCAGCCCATGCAGTGGCGCTCTATGCGGCGCCGCGTCCCTCGTGCAGACCAGGTCTTTATGCCGGTGACGTGAGTCGCCCTGCGTCACCATTCTCAATATGAGCCTCTAGCATGAGCTTCTGGCGCGACGCTGCAGATAATACGTCAACTGCAGATCGAAATTAGTCCGGCGACATGCAATTACACAGAACTAATGGTCGTAGTCGGACAGTGCTGAGCTTCGGTGCCGCCCAGCAACTGCAGATTGCTACTGGAATCGTGACGGTTTTTCTGCCCAGTCTAACGACCTAACTATGCTATTAGGAATGTTGTATCCATGGAATCAGAACAGGGCACTGGCAATTTGCGTACCGAGGCTATTTATTAGGTATTTGGAATGCTGACAATGGGGATCCCCCTAGTGATCCACAAATGTCTTCATTCTTTACGGGCAAGTTCGCGGGTCTCGACTAACTTCATCTTCCTGTATGTTTTGTCGTCGTCCCCCCCCCCCAGTGAATTTTGTTTTAATATGTCGTGCCCAGGCTTCGTGTTTGTTTTTCCAACCATGCAGACTGTTTTGCTGATGTGTTGCCGGCACGGACGGCGAAGTGCTGGTCCTACCTGCGCACCCTTGGTCAGTATTTTGGCAGACAAATGCAAAGCATGGTGGTGCACAGAGCTTCAATCAGAACAATCATCCTGTGGCCCAACAGTTGGTCAATAAAGTCTTCCCAATCGACCCTCCTCACGGCAAAGCCTATACGGTTTCCAGGAAGACATCTTTCACGACATGTTCCCGTGACGCTGCTGAAAAAAAAAACATCATAAATTATTATTATCTCTCTTACAGCACGCATTTAATTATATTCGACGTGGACGGAAGGTGTTTTTTTTTATTAAAAGCAGCCTGATTTCATCCACGTTCGGCGAATCTGTTGAAGATGCTTTTTGTCTCGTGCTATTATTATAGCTGCTTCGTGAAATCCATTGTATATGTATATGATGGCTTCTCACCTTAGAATAAAAAAGTTTGTATCATATACGTCGTCCCATGCAATTGATGTCACTTAGAAAATCCACTCTTCTTCCCAAGCCTTTTTAGTGGCCATTGCAAGCACTCAGCAGAAGAGGAGTTTGGACGAGTCCGAAAGCAGACTAGATATTCGAATGTTTGTCAGATATTTGAAGACCATCATGCCATGGATGGAACGTGTTGCTTTCAATTGGGGTGGGACACCCAGGATGGGGCGCCTCGAGGTGGCATAAGGAGTGCCATAATCAGATAAAGTAGCTTATAAATTGGCAACGACAGTCTTCCGGTAGGCAAAACAAATCGCAGGAAATCTACGAAATATTGTGAAAAGGGTGCTAGTGCAAGCATATTTAGTATGCACGAATGACTACATCGTCCAACATAGAAAGATTATTCGTGTTCTCGAACCAATTTAAAGGGGAAAACAATTAAGAAAAACTCGGAAGCATATGTCAATACAAACAATATTAAAAGCATAAATAATGGGCGTGAATGATCAACTCTGGTCGAAGCGCCCTAAAGCCAAAATAACTAACTAACTAACTAAAGCATAAATAAGCATATAACATCCCGATATGAATAGAAGTGTTGGAAAAATATGCTGAGAAATCATATGCGAGTGAAATCAGCAACATCAGTTTCACAGCTGGACAAATTCAGCCAAAGTCACTCCGTGAGCAAAAATAAAAAATACTAGGACAGGAGGACGGCTTAACAATAATGCCGACGCTTGCCTGCCTCGACTGAGGAGCGGGGATGGCCGAGTGGTTAAGATGTTGAGCTCTGGGTACCAAAGGTCCCGGGTTCAACACTCTCACCACTCGGGACATTTCCCATTCCGCGGCCCACCGGCGAAACAGTGTGGGCGGCGCCATTAGCCGTGATCGTGCAAAAAGTGCGTCGAGAACCACCCAATAAACAAACAAACCTGCCTCGGCTGAGCGGGGAGTTAGATTAGAAGTGGGAAAGTTAGACCACCACTTTCGTATACGTGTTTTCTATCTATGCTATCAAATATATCATATTATATTATGCTATGGTCTGTTCTACTTCTTCTGTTTCATTAATTGCTGGAGATCTCTTACGAAGCCGGGGCTTCCAAGTCCTTATTTGCGGGGCATATTTCCAGACTGAAAAGAGAAAATGATCAATTAGCATTCGCCGAGTACCAAAACCAGGGCGTCCAGACCCCCGATCCGCCCGGGATCTCGGGCCATGGTTTCACTCCATCCTATCTCCCTGGACAATAACATTTTCACCTGAGACAGTCCGCTCGCCGTGCGCCGGTCGACCGGTCGCAGCGGTTACCGTCACTGCCGATAGATGGCTGTCTCCCGCAGCCTGCCCAGTCCGGTCGGAATTAGGCGGGGAGGTGGACAACGAGCGTTCACACTCCATTACCCGCTGTCCTGGGCCGATGACGTGCCCGGACCGCTCAGTGTGTAAGGATGGGATGGGACAGAGCGGGGGAGGTCCAGCTGCAGCTCAGCAGAGGGTCTGATGATGTACACAAGGCAGAGGCGTGTACAGGCGGACGGGCGATGTACACAAGGCAGAGGCGTGTACAGGCGGACGGGCGATGTACACAAGGCAGAGGCGTGTACAGGCGGACGGGCGATGTACACAAGGCAGAGGCGTGTACAGGCGGACGGGCGATGTACACAAGGCAGAGGCGTGTACAGGCGGACGGGCGATGTACACAAGGCAGAGGCGTGTACAGGCGGACGGGCGATGTACACAAGGCAGAGGCGTGTACAGGCGGACGGGCGATGTACACAAGGCAGAGGCGTGTACAGGCGGACGGGCGATGTACACAAGGCAGAGGCGTGTACAGGCGGACGGGCGATGATACACAAGGCAGAGGCGTGTACAGGCGGACGGGCGATGTACACAAGGCAGAGGCGTGTACAGGCGGACGGGCGATGTACACAAGGCAGAGGCGTGTACAGGCGGACGGGCGATGTACACAAGGCAGAGGCGTGTACAGGCGGACGGGCGGCTGTTGTCTGCAGAAGGACCAGCTTATCGGTCATGACAAAACAGAGTTCCAATCACTGACCGTACATGAAAAACCACTGGCCTTCCGTCCATGACCGGATGCGATGCTTCAGTTTCTAAATTCCCTTTAGCTTGAGTTTCTGAATGCCCTTGAGCTTGAGTTTCTGAATGCCCTTGAGCTTGAGTTTCTGAGTGCCCCTGAGCTTCAGTTTCTGAGTGCCTCTGAGCTTCAGTTTCTGACCAGACATGGCAGTCCCTGGGTCTCAGTCAGTGACCGGATTTGCCGGCGCGTGGCTGAATCTGGTGCGCAGAGGTCAAAGAATGTCGAGAGGTGTTCCAAGTGTGGGAGGTCCCACGTGCACGTGCGACAACACCACCTTATCTTCAACTTCCAACAGGAGCTAAAAATAGCTGAAATAGGTCGTCGGCGTGAGAACCTGGCCATGAGTGCTCAGCACCCACCGCTCGATACTCCTCCCCTCCCCTCCGGCGGCCCGTCCGACCCCGACTGGCTCGGTCGCCTGTCTCCAATACACGGCCACGCTGTGGTCACCGCAGGAGGTCCCTGCTTGCTCGGACAGTGCATATATCGCGGGTCCGCTGTAGTACACAAGATAAATGCGCGAATGAGTTGATTGAGCATTAGCACAACAGAGCGTGGCATTGTCAGTCACGGCCGGTTAACAGAAACGTGGCATTGTCAGTCATTAGCACAACAGAGCGTGGCATTGTCAGTCACGGCCGGTTAACAGAAACGTGGCATTGTCAGTCATTAGCACAACAGAGCGTGGCATCGTCAGTCACGGCCGGTTAACATCTGAACACAAACAACAAGGCCACTTCAAACAGCTGGACACGTTCGAAGAACAGAGCAATTTATTCAACATTGTGCCTTTCTCGGTTTATGTTAATCTATTTGTACGCATTATCAGGAGGAATGGAACTGAGCAGGAGGAAATCGTGGTGCAACCCCACTGAAAAAATCAGCGCCACGGAAAACGACGGGTGTCAGTGCGCCAAGGCCTGAATAACTGATGGAGCATCCTCCACCGACCTTATGGTATTGCACAATCGAAGAGGCTTGGTCAGGGGACTGACATGTGACGTCATGAGAGGTATATTTATTCGTTTCGTGAGAGGGAATTCGCAGCAGTATGGCAGACTACTCAATTTGCCAGTTGTCTGGCAACCAGTTCTACTCATTTTGCCCACGTTGTCTTGCGGGTAATATGCTATCCATTCCTTTTGTAGGATAACAGAATACACAGGTTTGTAACTGGTTGCGTATGCAGGCATTGATAACTGGTTGCGGTATGCAGGTTGCGCCCCGTCAATTTTTACGGACGAAGGCGCCCCTCTTCCAGAAAATTGAGGTCTCTCTGGAAGGTCCCTCGAAATTGTATCATTCAATGGTGCCCATCTAGATAAATGGTACCCCTTCCATGCGAAGCCTTCAAATTCTTTAGCTGACATGTAGCAATTTTTGCACCCCTCTTTGCCACGATTCTACATAGGTTGCGGCAACTTGGCATAAATCGTTTTCGATTGTTTTGCATCCATTGGATGATATTCTGGCTGCCCGTTCGCTTCATGTTTTAAGATCCCACCAAACAAGTACAGTTTAAGACACCAGGAAGTTTCTGAATGTTACCTCACGGACAGGGCTGGAGATCTTTCAGGTAGCCAGAAGGCTCAAAGTCCGTATTTTCAATGCATATTTTCAGATTGAATATGAAACACGATAAATTAACATTAGCAGGGTAACAAATCAGAGGGGTCCAGACCCCCATCCCCCGACCCTCCCGGGATCTCCAGCCATGCTCAATGGAGACGTAGACTTTCTCATCACAGATTATCGCCTTCAATATCGACAATATATCGTCTTCTATATAATACGTAATGGAGTCGTTGTGGTCGCGTTCGTCGGAGAAGATCTCGGCTCTCGGCAAATTGCTGCAGAGCAAAGCAGCTGATGGCCTTCCCTTAATCTCTCAATAGCTGAATGTGGCTATTTTGGCGTGGCCAAAAAATCAGCCGTCTCGCCGTCAGTTGCCCGCCATCGCCGGCGCAGCGCGGCGGGTCGCGACGCCAGATACCGACACTCTGCTGCCATCTATTGGCGGAGCGTGTACCTGCCCACCACGTACCACGCCTGCCTGGGCGGCAGCGAACCACTCTGCTGCCATCTATTGGCGGAGCGTGTACCTGCCCACCACGTACCACGCCTGCCTGGGCGGCAGCGAACCACTCTGCTGCCATCTACTGGCGGAGCGTGTACCTGCCCACCACGTACCACGCCTGCCTGGGCGGCAGCGAACCACTCTGCTGCCATCTATTGGCGGAGCGTGTACCTGCCCACCACGTACCACGCCTGCCTGGGCGGCAGCGAACCTGGGCCGAGCAAGTATCACCAATGGGAAAATTAGTCGCGCGCCCGGATTAGTTTTGGTTAATTTGGTTAATCAAGCTCAAAACGCAATACGATCTGAAGTGAGCCGACTTTTAGCCGGTGGCCAAATTGCATCACCGTCCTAGCAGCCGTTGCTGAGCCATAGATGCAGAAGTGCACGACGCCCGCGACAGCGACAGCGCGAACGGACACCGTTCAATGCATCTTCATCATATTTAATTGTATGTGATAATCGCATTTTCGTAATGATTGGTGCCCATTTAATTAGCTGTGTGAAACCAATCTGTTTTTTAAAAAAATAGCATGCCAATGTATCACCATTTGTTCATTCCCAATTTGGTTGCCTTAATCGTTCCCTACCAAGCTCATCACAGTAGAAATATGAATTAGGAATTTCGTTTCAGTTTGCGACCATGGGTGGGCGCAAATAAGGTCCAGATATTTTGCATTCATTTTGCGACCGATATGAACGCGGTGCAGAACATGTTAGCTATGTTAGGAACAAATATGATAGCTTTGGAAATAAAAAAGTAAGTGAAGCATATGTTAGCATTCGATCTTTTCTAATGAAAACCCCCGCTAATGCAGGGTAGCGGCCTCCAACTCATGAGAAGAAGGCAGGAGAATGGGACCAGCATGGACAAGATACAATTTTCGCACTTTAGCTTGGACTTGGACGCTTCTTTAGCAAAGCTTATAGAAATTGGGGGCCGTTGTCATTTGCAGGTCATTTTTAAGAAGCCAGAATGCGGTTCAACATCAATTACTCCTCTCTCACCCCGCAGTCCTGAGTAACTGAGCAACACAGTAGCTGAGAAAGGCGCAGGGTTGAATAAATTGCTCTGCTGTTCGAATGTGTCCGGCTGCTTGAAGCTGCCTTGAAGCTGCCTTGAAGCTGCCTTGAAGCTGCCTTGCTGCTTGTGTTTAGATGTTAATCCGCCGCGACTAACAATGTCACGCTCTGCTATGCTCACTCATTCACGCATCCATCATGTGAGCATACAGGGTGTCCGTGTGATCTGTTCACTGTCCGTTCACTGTCCATACAGGGTGTCCGTGTGATCTGTTCACTGTCCGTTCACTGTCCATACAGGGTGTCCGTGTGATCTGTTCACTGTCCGTTCACTGTCCATACAGGGTGTCCGTGTGATCTGTTCACTGTCCGAGCAAGCAGGGACCTCCTGCGGTGACTAGTGTGGCCGTGTATTGGATAGTGGCAACTCAGCCAGTCAGGATCGGACGTGCCGTCGACGGGGAGGGGGGGGGGGAGCATCGAGCGGTGGGTGCTAAACACTTAGTATGGCTCAGGTCGGCAACTTACTTCAGCTGTTTTTAGCTCTTGTTGGAAGTTGAAGATGGAGGTGTTGGTGTCTCACGTTCACGAGGTAACTCCACACTTGGGACACACCTTGGCTAGAGGCTTGGCTGACTACAGAGGGGGCGGCGGCACTTGTCCCCTTACCTGCAGTGGAGATGGGGACGCCCCACCCCCACCCCACTCCAGCCTTCGGTGGATGGCAATGTGTGTGAAGCACAACATCTTCTTCCTTTCATGTTGGTCAAGCATGCCTTGGAAGTGTTTTCGGCTCCGTCCGAATACAGCGACACGGCATGGTGTGAAGGGTATGCTGTGCTCCTCATGGACTCAGCTGACCGTGCTGCTGTCATGTCAGTACGGACTGCTATGTCAGCTATGGACTCAGCTGACCGTGCTGCTGTCATGTCAGTACGGACTGCTATGTCAGCTATGGACTCAGCTGACCGTGCTGCTGTCGTGTCAGTACGGACTGCTATGTCAGCTATGGACTCAGCTGACCATACTGCTGTCATGTCAGTACGGACTGCTGTCAGCTATGGACTCAGCTGACCATGCTGCTATGTCAGTACGGACTGCTATGTCAGCTATGGACTCAGCTGACCGTGCTGCTGTCATGTCAGTACGGACTGCTATGTCAGCTATGGACTCAGCTGACCGTGCTGCTGTCGTGTCAGTACGGACTGCTATGTCAGCTTTGGACTCAGCTGACCGTGCTGCTGTCATGTCAGTACGGACTGCTATGTCAGCTATGGACTCAGCTGACCGTGCTGCTGTCGTGTCAGTACGGACTGCTATGTCAGCTATGGACTCAGCTGACCGTGCTGCTGTCGTGTCAGTACGGACTGCTATGTCAGCTATGGACTCAGCTGACCGTGCTGCTGTCATGTCAGTACGGACTGCTATGTCAGCTATGGACTCAGCTGACCGTGCTGCTGTCGTGTCAGTACGGATTGCTATGTCAGCTATGGACTCAGCTGACCGTGCTGCTGTCATGTCAGTACGGACTGCTATGTCAGCTATGGACTCAGCTGACCGTGCTGCTGTCGTGTCAGTACGGACTGCTATGTCAGCTATGGACTCAGCTGACCGTGCTGCTGTCATGTCAGTACGGACTGCTATGTCAGCTATGGACTCAGCTGACCGTGCTGCTGTCATGTCAGTACGGACTGCTATGTCAGCTGTGGACTCAGCTGACCGTGCTGCTGTCATGTCAGTACGGACTGCTATGTCAGCTATGGACTCAGCTGACCGTGCTGCTGTCATGTCAGTACGGACTGCTATGTCAGCTACGGACTCAGCTGAACGTGCTGCTGTCATGTCAGTACGGACTGCTATGTCAGCTATGGACTCAGCTGACCGTGCTGCTGTCATGTCAGTACGGACTGCTATGTCAGCTATGGACTCAGCTGACCGTGCTGCTGTCATGTCAGTACGGACTGCTATGTCAGCTATGGACTCAGCTGACCGTGCTGCTGTCGTGTCAGTACGGACTGCTATGTCAGCTGTGGACTCAGCTGACCGTGCTGCTATGTCAGTACGGACTGCTATGTCAGCTGTGGACTCAGCTGACCGTGCTGCTATGTCAGTACGGACTGCTATGTCAGCTGTGGACTCAGCTGACCGTGCTGCTATGTCAGTACGGACTGCTATGTCAGCTGTGGACTCAGCTGACCGTGCTGCTATGTCAGTACGCTTCGACTGACCCAACTGAACAGTGAAAGACAAGGTGGTGACCTCATCAATCTTACCGCCGGATGATCGGTTAAATCTCGTTGACAGCACCCCTCGTCAGCTGGGTTCAAACGCGCGGTATGCTTGTGGGTGTGTGGGGATGTATGCGTATGTTTCTGTGTGTGCGCACGTGTGTGTGTGCGCGTGTGTGTTTTTGAGTGCGTGGGTGTGGGGGGGGTGCATGTGCGTGGGAGGTGCGTGTGCGCGTGGTGCGTGTGTGTGTATATGGTGGCAGAGATCGGGTGAACCATGTCCGCCAAACTTGAAACCCGTGTCGGAGCCTCTGCCCTTGACATTCCTTGACCCTTACACAGCGGATTCAGCCAGGGGCCGTCATGTCCAGTCAGGAACTGGAGCCTTATCATGGCCTGAGGCTTTCATATTCCACCATGAACTGGGCATCATATCCGATCAGGGAATGGGACCATTGGCTTTCATATCTGGCAGGAGCTGAAGTCCAAGGGCCGCCCGATCCGGGACTGAAGTCCAAATATCCGGTAAGGAACTGAAAAAACAGAAGCTTTTATATCCAGTCAAGAATTGAAGACCAGGGACCGCCGTATCCGGTCAGGGACTGAAGCCGCAGGGACTTTTATATCTGGTCATAGACTGAAGCTCAAGGGTCGTCATATCCGGTCAGGGACTGAAGCCGCAGGGACTTTTATATCTGGTCATAGACTGAAGCTCAAGGGTCGTCATATCCGGCCGGGGACTAGGCCCGGGGTCTTTCATATCCGGGCAGGAGCGAAAGCTCAGGAGCCGTCACATCTGATCAGGGACTGAGACAGGCTGAGACTGAGACTGAGAGGGCTTTCATGGCCGATCAGGAAGTGAAGCCCGGAGCGGTCATGTCAAGTAAGGTAACGAGGACCTCGTTACCTTACCGGTGGCCGTCATATCAGGTGAGGAATCTCGCCAGATCAGGGACTTGGGTTCGAGGCTTCCATGCATGCAAGCCGGGTCAAGGTCCGAGGTTTGAGGACGTCATGCATGGTAAGCCAGGACAAAGACCGAAGTCCAGGCAGGGGTGCAGCCAGGGTTGTCATAAGGGGGACCCGACCAAAAAGCTAATGAAACACAGATCGCTTTCGGTGCGTGATGTTTTGCTTTGTGTGGTGGGAGTTTTTCTTGGCAAACATACAAAATGTCTTGTTTGATCTATTGTATTTTTTGGTTGCTAAGGTCCCCCCCCCCCCCTGGATTCGCCTTTGGGTCCGTGACTGTCATATTTTTTTGCTTTCAGCTTACTAAATATTATATAACCAATCCCATGCCATCACGTGGGAAAATCTGCAGGAGTATTCCATTTGGCGTCGAAGTTGGCATGCACGAACACAAAAATAACACGACAGATTGCATGACGTTGGCGGACGGACACCTTGCGCTTCAGAACACTCCAGAACAGAACACCTCAGCACACTCCAGAACAGAACACCTCAGAACACTCCAGAACAACCTGCCGCTGGTAATCTGACGTGAACTGACACCGGCTGACGCCGAAGCGTATTCCAAACTGGGCATTGACTCTCAACTGGCAACTGCAGGGACTTCGTCAACTGGAGCTCCAGAGAACAATGTGCAGCAAGTAAGTCTGCACTTTCAGTTCGATCGGTCCAGCAACTTAAACACAAAACAATGAGAACTGTGTCCCGCAGCTCAACAGCTTATCGATTTCAATACCTATCCCCCGAAATCCCCTGATGATTCCAACCGAAATACCTTTGCAATCCTACCTCTCGCCTGCCAAATTGCCTGCCAGCCGCCCAAAAAAGTTCAAAGCGATTTTTCGCCACCATCAGCTTCGTCAATCAGCAGCACGCACTTCGTGCTCATGCGCCAGGACGCGACCCCCCCCCGACAGACCACGTCGAGCGGAGATGTCTGTGGTGTTCCACGTCACTGATGTCTGGTAACGACATGCATCCAATCATACGGGGGAAATCCAATAGGAGGCCGGCGGCAAGGCATCCTGTACCGTGTGGCGTGTGCCAGTGGTTGGGGGTTGGGTACGTGGGACCCGTCGGGAGGAGAAAGGTGTCTGGATATGGGTGAAGCTCATCGGACACCAGTGGTCGAGATTCATTTAAGACAAAGCTGTCAGTACCTACTTGGTACATCAGCATGCAGGAACCAACTTAGTCCGTGTTTGCTCACACTGGACAGTGGCGGTCTTCAGGGGTCGGCAAAGTAACACTGTTTGCAATAGGCGGAGCCAAAGGGAGGGGACGGGGGACGTGCCCAATTCCCAACCCTTGTGAAGCTTAACATTACGCCTATGGGCGTTGCGTGGAAATAATGGGCCACAGAATAATTATGCATACCTCCCCCCCCCCCCCCTCCCCTCCAAATTTTGTAGTGAAGATGACTTCAAATATACCTCAAATATTCAAATCCCTGGATCAAGTGTCTTCTTTTTGTCTAACACGCTATGTTTTTCCATAAAAAAATGTGGTGAACAGAAGAAAAACTGTTGCACGTTGTCTACCTCGCTGACTAGAAAAGTAATTACGTTGCAAGTTTTCTTCCAGAATTAATGCTCCGGGCAAGCTGAGGTCGCATGTTAGGAACAAAACTTGTCGCATACTAGAATTCAGAATGAATGCAATTAAAACAGTGATAGAAAGTGACGAAGGAAATTTAGCTGTTTTTCTTCGTTTTTTTTGGCAGCTCTAAAGTCCATGAAAGCATGAAAATATTAATATTTTTACCCATATAAATCTATAAGCTACAATTTAAGAAACCAAACTAGTATAATATCCACCAAAGCCCACCTACAACGAGCCGGGTTTAGGGCGTGATCAAACTGAATCTTGTCGGCACCTGGTTTTATTCCTGGTAAGAAGAAATATTAGCTGGCATGAGGAGGAGGAGACGTAAGGAGACATGAGGAGACGTGAGGAGGCATGAGGAGACGATGCGAGACTAGTGGAGCATCCGGCGGTGTGACGTTATGTGACGATGCGAGACCAGTGGAGCATCCGGCGGTGTGACGTTATGTGGCAGCGCATCCGGCGGTGTGACGTTATGTGGCAGCGCACGCGGCGCACGTCGGACACATGAAGCTGAATTTCAGGTGTTTTGCAGATCTTGCCGTGCCGACCGTAGTTCAGTGAGAGCGGGGAAGAGGCTGGGGTGGAATGTGCCGCAAGCTTTTCCAGCTCAGCTCTGGCGCAACAGCTTAGCAGTGGAATGTGGAGGTGGGGAGATGTTTTGTATTGTTCATGGAATTGACAACACACTCATATTTATAGACGAAGTCGAGTAAAATACTTGAGCATTCTCTGCCAAACCGTTCGACGCCATCAAGGTAGTCAGCTGATTGCCGCCGGGCCGACGGTGAACACCTGAGCAGAGAATGGATTCAGTGATGTTGTGAGGAATTTCTATCGGGGGGGGGGGGGGTGGGGTTAATAACGGTGACCAGTTCACAGCCAACTTATGGGCATCGGTAGCATTGTCGGCACCAGTGGAGGGGGCACGGGACGTGCCCTCCCCAATCGTCGTGAACCTCAACATTACGCTTCTGGGCGTTGCATAGAAATAATGGATGCAAAAAAGTGCATTCTGGCAAATCATGTCTCCCTGTGCCATAGAAGGTGCGTGGTACTGCCGATGGGCATGGTTTGGTCCGGGCGGTGTGACGGAGGTTCTGATTCAAGGTCGTTCCAGCATTTCGTGTCTTTAATGATGAGGTGCTTATTCGGAGTGTGTTCAGGTTTTGAGGTGTGATGGAGAGTGTGTAATTTAATGGAGAGTGTGTAATGTAATGGAGAGTTTGTAACGATGTGTAATGTAGATGCCGATTTGAGAGCGTCACCAGGACGGTGTGTTGAAGCAAGAAGAGGTGGAGCGGATTACCCAGGTAAATTCCCGATCGCCCAGGGGATTTCAAGTGTTTTTTTCTCGAATGAAGAGCCAATTTAGAGGGCACTGCCGGGCACATGTATAGAGAGAGAGAAAGAGAGGGAGAGAGAGAGAGAGAGAGAGAGAGAGAGAGAGAGAGAGAGAGAGAGAGAGAGAGAGAGAGAGATAGAGAGAGAGGCGACAGGGCCGACTCAGGGCCGTTTCTAGTACGTCAAGGTTTTGTCACAAAGGATAGGGTACCAACTCAGGTGCGTCATCATGCATTTGCCTCTGGTGCATGGTTGCAATGCCAATTCAGGGCTGCTTCCGTGATTGTGTGGCACAGAGGCTGAGATGTGGGTTCATGGGTGTCACAAGAGCCCATCTCAAAGGGGTTGAAGAGGTGTTCAAATATGTAGATGAATTCTACCATACCACCAATTAGTTCGTAGGCAATGTCACCTCGACATAATCGAGAAACATTCGTGTTCGTGGTCCAGTGTGCCTTGTTCATAATCCCACTTAGAACAAAAGTAATTACGAGTCTTGCAGCCAAGACCCGTAATTACGTACCGTCCCTCCCCATATTTCCATGGATATATCGCTGCACCTTGGTTGTGCAATCAGAATTGACCGTGGTTTCATCATGCGTCGTCTCGATATTGACCGGGAACTACTTCTGGCCAAATCTGGCGTATTTTAAACCATTGTTTACGGTAAGTCACCTCTGACCACGTAACGCCCCTCCCACACACATGCACTGGCATTGATATGGGTTTGCTCGCACGCACTAGGCTATGACAATGCAGGATGCCAAATTGGATATTCTGCCAAAACTAGTATGCTCCTGATGGAACCATTGTTGCTGGGATACATCATTGTGAGGTAAAGCACAGAAGGACAATGATGAACGTTAAGTGAATTTCATGTATGTATATGTATACACACACACACACACACACACACACACATATATATATATATATATATATATATATATATATATATATATATATATATATATATATATATAATGTATTTATATATATTATATCATAAATATAACATGCAAAACATATAAAATATAATAACTCAACAAATACATAAATATGTAACAATGTATTTAGTTACTTATTGGCGCCTTTATTTTAATTTATCTCTGTAGTTCTGCATTTACGCATGTATTCAAGTGAATCCGATAATTATAGGTTCCTTACCTATGTTTCCAAACTCGGCGTTGCCCCTGATTCCGAACTCCAAGCATGCAGTTAATTCGGAATGTTGTTCTTTTTTGTCATACCAAATGAAAAGGAACTTTTGCCTGATTTCAACTGCAAGAACTCTGTTCATAGAAAGCCGTTGCTGACTCCCCGGGTTTCTTTAGCTTTTGCAAACGCGCACTAATGATGTGGCACGATTCGCCAATCGATCACGAATGCACCGTGGCTTAGTTCAACTTCCATATGGAATTATTCTGGTAGTTGTGCATATATGCTGGTTGTCTGCAAAATGCAGCCGTGCCTGCAGAAACACAATTGTTTTTTTTCGCCGGCATATCTGAACGAGCAGCCTTTCAGGCCCCGTCCGCATATTTATATATCGACTTTGGCGACTTAGTATTCTAGCTGTCCTTCGCTCCATAGGGCATATTCTGAATCGCTCTGAAAATACAGCATTCTTCTGACATTTCTGTGCTAGCTGTTAACAGAACACACACGCATCTTCACGGACCTGCTGGATATCAAGGATCCATAAGAACGCCGGGAAACGAGGTATTTGTACGTCTATTCATCCCACGAGATCATAATCGTTGTTATGACACACGTATGCTTGTTCGCACATGAACTGTGGTGTTATTAGGCAGGCCACGCCGTGCAAGCAATTTTCTTTCGCAAAGGATAAGCACTTCCTTATCGTCCGTATGGTCCGCGAATCGGCGGGTCCCGGAAGGGTAGTCGGCGGGTGGCCAGCAGGTGTACACACGGCCAGCGTGTTGGCTGAGCTGCTGGGCGGGTGGCCAGCGGGTATACACACGGCCAGCGTGTTGGCTGGGCTGCTGGGCGGGTGGCCAGCAGGTGTACACACGGCCAGCGTGTTGGCTGAGCTGCTGGGCGGGTGGCCAGCAGGTGTACACACCGCCAGCGTGTTGGCGGGGCTGCTGGGCGGGTGGCCAGCGGGTATACACACGGCCAGCGTGTTGATTGGGCTGCTGGGCGGGTGGCCAGCGTGTTGGCTGGGCTGCTGGGCGGGTGGCCAGCAGGTATACACGGCCAGCGTGTTGGCTGGGCTGCTGGGCGGGTGGCCAGCAGGTGTACACACCGCCAGCGTGTTGGCGGGGCTGCTGGGCGGATGGCCAGCGGGTATACACACGGCCAGCGTGTTGATTGGGCTGCTGGGCGGGTGGCCAGCGTGTTGGCTGGGCTGCTGGGCGGGTGGCCAGCAGGTATACACGGCCAGCGTGTTGGCTGGGTTGCTGGGCGGTTGTCGGTCTAATGTTGTGAGGCTGAGGAAACCAGAGGGACCACGGTACCCAAACAATGAATGAATTGAAACAATGTATGTTGCCTTTGTCTGCATGTTGTGTGCGTCCAATGCGAAGTAATCAACCCTAGTGTTAGCCCCGGTGCCCAGGTATTTGAAATGAATTAACGTCGTTGGCAGTTGTTTTAATTAGTAGTAAGCTGTGAATGTGCCATCGCGCGAAGCTCTTCGGGATATGCAGAGGTTGCTTCTTTGTCCAGCCAATCAACACTGCGACACATCAAGCAACACTGAACTGAAACTTGCCACGTTCAAATCAATCGGGTCTCCTAAAAGGTATTCCACTTGTGTCATTCGTCAAAACTTGAAAGGTATTCCACTAAGAGGTAAGAGGTATTCCACTTGTGCCATTCGTCACAACTTGAAAGGTATTCCACTAAGAGGTAAGAGGTATTCCACTTGTGCCATTCGTCACAACTTGAAGGGTATTCCACTAAGAGGTAAGAGGTATTCCACTTGTGCCATTCGTCACAACTTGAAAGGTATTCCACTAAGAGGTAAGAGGTATGCCACTTGTGCCATTCGTCACAACTTGAAAGGTATTCCACTAAGAGGTAAGAGGTATTCCACTTGTGCCATTCGTCACAACTTGAAAGGTATTCCACTAAGAGGTAAGAGGTATTCCACTTGTGCCATTCGTCACAACTTGAAAGGTATTCCACTAAGAGGTAAGAGGTATTCCACTTGTGCCATTCGTCACAACTTAAAAGGTCTCGGGCCGTGGGCGCCGCTGCACCGGGGCGTTCTCTGCAGAGACGTCAACAGTTATCTGCGGAGACGTCAGCAGTTCTCTGCAGAGACGTCAGCAGTTCTCTGCAGAGACGTCAGCAGTTATCTGCAGAGACGTCAGCATAGCTAATTGTTAGTTCGATCGCAGACTCAGTTCCGACAGAGCTCGTCAGTAGCATCCGCCAACACTGAAGCGTTCGACGGATGGACTCGAAGCTGACATTCGCCCGCCCACGTCCCGTCAGCATCGCGGGCGTCAGCTGACTGGCGGGCGCCTGCAGACGGTCGCAGTCATCGCGCGCGAGTTCTAACCCCTCGATGGTCAGTGGCATCAACAGTGGATAACACCAACGGCCAGTAACATCAAGACTCGATAACATCAATCAATCAGCGCTCGATAGGAACAATGGTCAAGTGCATGAGTTGGTTATTCCACGATCCAACTGAGACTCCCCGACGACATTCCGGGGTAGTGGCGCAGCCAGGATCTGCTTAAGCGTGGACCGATCTAAAAAGAAGTGACTAAAAGAGAAAGGTTCCGGCGCGCAAGGCCCGCCGAAAATTTCGTGTTTTGCGTTGAAAAAAAATCCAAATTTATCGTTTGATCTAGTGTATTTTTGGGTGGTAAGGGGTTGCCGGGCCCCTGCTCCCCTTGGCTGCGTCTTTGTTTTGGGGTGATCTCGTATCACCACAGTGCCGGTTAAACCTACATGCGAGCCATTGGACCAAGAGTGAGGGCCACCAGCGCCGACCAGGGCTGACCAACCAGTGAGGTGATGCCTCATAGAACCACTGGTGTTGCCGACGTCCGATTGAGCAACATTACTGTCATGGAACGGCACGTACCCCATTCTAAGTTGTGAGAGTTATGGATGTTGGCCTTATCGGAGAGTCGGAGGGAGCCATTGTCACGACGAAACATGCAGGGTGTACTCCACCAATGAAAAGGTCTGGTGTACTCCGAAATATTGTGCCACCTTTGTCTTTTTCTTGAGAAGGAGCTTGGCATCCTGCCAGTTCAAAGGGTAAATACCAGAGTTGGGTGACCACGAGGGGGGGGCAATCAAACCGCATTCAAAAGGAGGCACCAAGTCTCCGCACCTTCGGCAACATCCAGCACCAGCAGAAATCTGACTGTGGCAGCACGACCGATTGCACCGAAACGAGCAAAAGGAAACGGGATATGAAGACATTGAATACAGTCGAGGAAACTCATGTGACGGTTTGCCGCTCATAACCTCTAGTGAGGGGCTTCGGATCGAGCTTGATGTCGGATTCCGGCTACATTGCTATTGATCGCAAGGTAGGCACCTCTGTCTAACAGCTCTCATTTGCTGTGAAAGGCACTCCAGTGCGGTGGTGGTGGTGTGAAAACCCTTTACCGACACACATTTAAATCAGATATGGACTCACATACACGGATAAGCTTGAACGACGTAGAAGGAGACACCACCTGCCATGCTTTTCCCTTAGTCCTACTTGAACGACTTTCGTTACCTAATGAACCTACAAGCCACTTTCACCCTCTCAAGTTGCATTGCACAGCTTCCTCTGGGCGCACAATAATGTCAGAAGAAGTGGGATCTTGAATTGAGCAGATGTCCATTTAAGATGTATTCAGAGATTTCAACGGGGTCGGGGTAGCTCAGTCGGTAGGATGTCGGACACTTGATCGCAGCATTGCGGGTTTGCATCCCGCAACCGGCGGGATTTCCGAGTCCACCCGCGACCAATCGGCCTGAGACGTTGGCGACGCTATGTGACCTCGCGGTTGAATGCATCGCAAAATAATCCAAGGTTTCTTCTTCGGGGGTTTGAGCGAACTACAAACTACTCATTTATAAGCTGCGTAACCCGTCATATTCAAGACGGTTGATACTTGAGTGAATGATGCCACATCCCACCAGCTGCAAGCCGGGGGTCACTGTCGTAAACGAACGCTGTGGTGTCCGAGTTCTCGGTTGGACTGAGTGCTCTCCAGCACACGGCTGACAGGAAACTCTCTGACACCGCTCTTGTGGGTGGTGGAAGCATGCTGCAACAACCCTCCCATGTGAGACCTACCATCGACCTGTGGCATCTACCACTGACCTGTGAGACCTGCCACCGACCTGTGAGACCTGCCACCGACCTGTGAGACCTGCCACCGACCTGTGAGACCTGCCACTGACCTGTGAGACCTGCCACCGACCTGTGAGACCTGCCACCGACCTGTGAGACCTGCCACCGACCTGTGAGACCTGCCACCGACCTGTGAGACCTGCCACTGACCTGTGAGACCTGCCACCGACCTGTGAGACCTGCCACATTACGATCAGTCTGTTGGCAAACGACCCACATTACGAAAATGAATGCACATTGATAAGCTTTATCTGGGATGGCCCTCTGTGAAGTACTTTCATGAGCTTTCTTGCGACAACGTGCATCATTCTTATATACCCTGTAATATGTGTCTCAAAGATGCAATGCAAATTGTTGGTTGTGCAGATTATGTTGACTTCCATCACATAGGTTCGAAACACCGAATAAGCCTAACTTCACGATGACCTTAGCTAACGTGCTCAATGGTTGCCGGACTGCAAGGTGCAGTTAAGCCTGAGCACGTGCACCGGGTCGGCCAGTTAAGCCGTGCTCAAGCACGTGCACCGCAGTAGCCCACGTCGCAGTTAAGCCACCGGGTCGGCCAGTTAAGCCTGAGCACGTGCACCGGGTCGGCCAGTTAAGCCTGAGCACGTGCACCGGGTCGGCCAGTTAAGCCTGAGCACGTGCACCGGGTCGGTCAGTTTTCAGCAGCCCGGTCAATTCTCCACTGAGGACATCAGTGTGTGTGACACGAGATTGAGATGGCGATCAATAACAACTCCGATGCTTTTTACTTATTTTATGGTTTCGCCACAAAATGTCAGTTTGAAGCTTGGAGCATTTCTAGCCATGACAGACGTCCCTAAGACTATCCATAAAACCAATGGCGGAGCCAGGATTCTCCTGTGGGGGGGGGGCAGCTAAAATATATGGAATGAAAAGAGACAGATTTGGGTGCGCGAATCGCGCCGAAAATTTAGGGCACGATGAAAATCTCAACATGTCTTCTTTTATCTGGTGTATTTATGGCTGCTAAGGAGCGAGCGGCCCCCTTGCCTGCGCCTCTCCATAAAACTATCTATATTAGTGGGCCCTAGAATAAGCGGGTTAATTGTGTAGTAACAGTGGCCTTGCTCCCCACTCGTGCGATTTGGCAGATTTAGTATGCAGCCATGTTAAGTATGCCTCTCAGCCTCGCCAATACTTGATGGTAGTGGTTGTAACTTTACGACGCACTCAGCAGCTCAGACGATATGGTGTCGTCTCCCTCTCACCCTGGTAGGAAGGGCGGGCTCCGCGGGGAATCGAACTCCGTACCTCTGGCATGCCAGGCGCTCTGCTTGACCACTGAGTACCGACGTTAACAAAGGCACGCCGTCAAAATATGCAGCTTAATTGTTGCCTAATTTATCTCTTTCAGTCATAATGAGCATATGGTCAAGAGTTCTACTAGCAATGTAATTCACAATGATCAGTGTTGCACGGCATAATCTTCGTCATATCACTAGATCAGTGTTGCACGGCATAATCTTCGTCATATCACTAGATCAGTGTTGCACGGCATAATCTTCGTCATATCACAATGATCAGTGTTGCACGGCATAATCTTCGTCATATCACTAGATCAGTGTTGCACGGCATAATCTTCGTCATATCACTAGATCAGTGTTGCACGGCATAATCTTCGTCATATCACTAGATCAGTGTTGCACGGCATAATCTTCGTCATATCACTAGATCAGTGTTGCACGGCATAATCTTCGTCATATCACTATGATCAGTGTTGCACGGCATAATCTTCGTCATATCACTAGATCAGTGTTGCACGGCATGTCAATCACAACAGTGTTGCACGGCATAATCTTCGTCATATCACTAGATCAGTGTTGCACGGCATAATCTTCGTCATATCACTAGATCGGTCTGAGCGGCCAATCTGCCGCTTCGATTTCCCACCGTCCCTCTGGGATGTCGGCTGCATCCGCCAGTGTCAATAGAACAATTGAAATGAACCTAAGTACAATGGATATCCCAATCAAATTAACACGGTCCAGTTGAATTATGTTGACCTCGAGCTAACTACGACGTTACAGATCTGGCAAGTAAATTGGGCTCGAATATTTTTAAAACCTAGGCTTAGCTCTAGAAAATAGGCATTGGAGTGATTCGCATGCATGAGCAAGGCATGAGCAAAAGCTGTCCTTTGCGCATGCCACTTGCATGTAATCCAATAAGGTCAAGGCTAAATTAAATCATGCAACGTTACTGCTCATTTGTATGGACTTGCTGCGCGGAACACATGCTTGTCGTCCAAATTGAGCGCTAGATAAGACAGTGATATAATGCAGTCTATATGAAACCAAGAAGAGTTTATGCCCAGCTTAAGCTCACAGAGCACCAGTTTGTCCTCTCCCATGAGGAGGGGATGGGCACCTACGCAGTGTTGTTTTGTTCATAATTGCGCTAGAGATGCGAAACAAAACCCTCATCTAGAACCACATGGATTGTTTCATCCAAATCGTCACAAGAAAATTGAAATTGTAAAACCACATACGCCACACCACCTATGCCACGCTATATGTCACGCTATATTTGCAACACTGTATTTGGCAGGTGTTCATTTGGCTATTACCTCATTTGGCTATTACCTCATTTGATTATTACCTCATTTGGCTATTACCTCATTTGGTTATTACATCATGTGGTTATTACCTCATTTCGTTATTACATCGTTTGGTTATTACCTCATTTGGTTATTACCTCATTTGGCTATTACCTCATTTGGTTATTACCTCATTTGGTTATTTCCTCGTTTGGTTATTTCCCCGTTTGGTTATTACCTCATTTGGTTATTACCTCGTTTGGTTATTACCTCATTTGGTTATTACTTCGTTTGGTTATTACTTCGTTTGGTTATTACTTCGTTTGGTTATTTCCTACGTGTAGTGGTTTTGGAACAGTTTACAATAATTGAGACGACTAAATTATAGTTCACCGCCCGTGTTCTGCTCTAGCAAAATGAAAACTATACATTTTCAGCACAACTCCTAAAGGGTTCTGGACTCGACCCAGGTCACCTAATGATCCAAGGATTATGCTTAGTCGCGTCCAGGGTCATCGGTAGGTGTAGGGTCAACAAATAAGCACTATGTCATCGGAAGTACGCAGTACACAGAAACAGTTGCAAAACACGAGGGGAAAAATCATGCATTCCAAGCATGCACATACTCGACGTAGACGTATGACCTTGAGTCAAGTCATAGGTCGGCCAAAGTAACTTGGCACACTTGAAGACATTCCAGCTAAAAATAAATGTGTCCTCAATCGCGCACATGAATCCATTTTGGTCATCCATTAGGCTGACCATTAGTGGAGACATGTGAGCGATTATGGTGATAGCGAAATACCGTAAATAATTGTATGTCATGTTGCCATGAGGGAAGAAGACATTCAACTTATGTGTTCCAAAACGAAGCCTAGTTGTTCATTTGAAGGAAACAAAAGTTGAGCATGAGCAAAAAAACAGCGATTCTGGCGTTATTCAAGGAAAGCAAAATGGTGGCAAATAAATGCCCCTTCCTCACCGAGATTTGCCGGTTGATCAATGCTTGACAATGTCATGTTAATGTCAATGTCGATGTATCATTTAGAAGAGACAATAGACAACTTACCGTGCTAAGAAAACGTCCCAATAGATGCAGCTAATTGTGTGAAGTGAAATCTTCACCTACGGTATGATTGCTTTTAGAAATACCTGCCGGAAAGTCAGCATCATTTCGTTATAATATATAAATACTTATCACGGACTGTCCCTACATTAATAAACAGTATTACCCATTTGCCTGACTACCTGGGGACATAGTTTCATCGAGAAAGATATCACCTATTGTCAGTTGTTGCCGGCAAACGACCAGTGACTTAAACTTCCCCATGTGATGTTCGTTGGCTACGAATGAATGCATGTAATACATGAGAATAATGATGATAGATGTGCGTGGAACTTCAGTATGCAATAGATGAAATAGATGTGCGTGAACAACCATGTATGCCGACAATGGCATAACTATGAATTGGACAGGAGGAAAATGAGGAGGAGGGAGTGGGGATCGGTACAGACCTATATGTAACCGACTGAACCGGAATGGCTGACATTTGAACTGGCTGGCGAATGTTTTTTTTCCATTGCATAGGCCTGAATGCTTGCCGCCAAGGGACGGGATTGACCAGTGCCCCCCCCCCCCAATGCCGCACGGTCATTGGACCGTGTCTGATTGGTCCCTCAGAGTGTGCTTTAGTGTCCCATTCTGCCACGTCTCAGATGATACAGGTGACGGGTGCTCCGTGTGACTGAAATCATTCACCTTTCGTCCCTGCTCCCGCAGACATTGGCCCCTCGCTATCTGCATAATCCGTCCCGCTCTGGTTCCACATAATTTGTTTTCTCTTTATCAGAGATTGGCCATTTATGCTCCATTCTGTCCCCCGGAGATTGACTCCCCATGTTTTCAGCTGCTTCTAGAGATTGGCCCTTTATGTTCTCGCCTGCTCGTCAGAGATTGCCCTTTATATTCTTTCCTGCTCGTCAGAGATTGCCCTTTATGTTCTCACCTGTTCGTCAGAGATTGCCTTTAGGTTCTTGTCAGTTCGTCAGAGATTGCCCTTTATGTTCTCGCCTGCTCGTCAGAGATTGCCCTTTATGTTCTCGCCTGCTCGTCAGAGATTGCCCTTTATGTTCTCGCCTGCTCGTCAGAGGTTGCCCTTCATGTTCTCGCCTGCTCGTCAGAGACTGACCCTGGTTCGTGTTCGACAGACGAGTGGCCGCTGAACGCGGCCTGGTGCAACTTCTACGTCACGTGTGACGTGCTGGCCTGCACGGCTTCCATCTGGCACATGAGCTTCATCTCGCTGGGCCGCTACTTGGGCATCCGAGACCCGCTCAAAAACCAACCACGCAACACCATCCGACAGGTAACCAGTCTCGCAGCGCCATCCGACAGGTAACCAGTCTCGCAGCGCCATCCGACAGGTAGCCAGTCCCGCAACACCATCCGACAGGTAACCAGTCCCGCAACACCATCCGACAGGTAACCAGTACCGCAACATCATCCGACAGGTAGGCAGTCCCGCAACACCATCCGACAGGTAACCAGTACCGCAACACCATCCGACAGGTAACCAGTCCCGCAACACCATCCGACAGGTAACCAGTACCGCAACACCATCCGACAGGTAACCAGTCCCGCAACACCATCCAACAGGTAACCAGTCCGCAACACCATCCGACAGGTAGCCAGTCCCGCAACACCATCCGACAGGTAACGTGTCCCGCAATACCATCCGACAGGTAACGTGTCCCGCAATACCATCCGACAGGTAACCAGTCCCGCAACATCATCCGACAGGTAACCAGTCCCGCAACACCATCCGACAGGTAACCAGTAACCGCAACATCATCCGACAGGTAGCCAGTCCCGCAACACCATCCGACAGGTAACGAGTCCCGCAATACCATCCGACAGGTAACCAGTACCGCAACATCATCCGACAGGTAGGCAGTCCCGCAACACCATCCGACAGGTAACCAGTACCGCAACACCATCCGACAGGTAACCAGTCCCGCAACACCATCCGACAGGTAACGTGTCCGCAACACCATCCAACAGGTAACCAGTACCGCAACACCATCCGACAGGTAGCCAGTCCCGCAACACCATCCAACAGGTAACGTGTCCCGCAACACCATCCGACAGGTAACGTGTCCCGCAATACCATCCAACAGGTAACCAGTACCGCAACATCATCCGACAGGTAGCCAGTCCCGCAACACCATCCAACAGGTAACGTGTCCCGCAATACCATCCGACAGGTAACGTGTCCCGCAATACCATCCAACAGGTAACCAGTACCGCAACATCATCCGACAGGTAACCAGTCCCGCAACATCATCCGACAGGTAGGCAGTCCCGCAATACCATCCGACAGGTAACCAGTACCGCAACATCATCCGACAGGTGGCCAGTCCCGCAACACCATCCGACAGGTAACCAGTACCGCAACATCATCCGACAGGTAGCCAGTCCCGCAACACCATCCGACAGGTAACCAGTCCCGCAACACCATCCGACAGGTAACCAGTCCCGCAACACCATCCGACAGGTAACCAGTACCGCAACACCATCCGACAGGTAGGCAGTCCCGCAACACCATCCGACAGGTAACCAGTACCGCAACACCATCCGACAGGTAGCCAGTCCCGCAACACCATCTGACAGGTAACTAGTCCCGCAACACCATCCGACAGGTAACTAGTCCCGCAACACCATCCGACAGGTAACTAATCCCGCAACACCATCCGACAGGTAACCAGTAACGCACGTACGACTGCTATCATTGCCTATCACTATGTCTCATGTCACCATGCTGAGCTTTCTTGTGGTGATCCAAGTTGTGCGTGCGGATCACATAAGTGGGACCGCAGTGAGTATGCCAAGTTCTGCGGTCTAAGCTAAGTTCTACGCCAAGTGCTAAGTCATCAGGCTCCGTGTTGTGCGTGTTTGCCGTCCGATGTGGTCGTCAGCATTCCGACGCTATTGTGGCAGAGGCCAAGGCCGCGTAGCGAACAGTAAGCAGTGACCAGCGGGTAGGAACGGGGAAGGACAGGGGTCGATCGTCTACTTTCTGATAGCATTGTGATGGCTGACTCCCTGGGGCGATCATGGAAAGAATCGACAAAGAGAGTGGCTTGCCTCGCTCCCACGTTTTCGGGCGTGCCTGCACCACTGAGATGTGACTCTTTTCGTTCTGCGTCGTGGCCGGTGGACATGGGTGTGGGAGCCACTGAACTTCGTAGGGCAAGGTATGCTCACGTCGTGGCTGTCCTACCAACTTTGGAAGCATCCAGTATCTGGGGTGACACGGTAGTTGAAAGTGTTGGACGCGCTCAAAGTCGGCTCTCGCCCTTTCAACCCCAAAATACTCTTCACGTGCACGCTAGTGGTGCTGCATTACGTTTGGTGATGTGATTGGTGCTGTTCCTCAGGTGGTGACACGGGTGGTGCTCGTCTGGGTGCTGTCTCTCTGCATATCCAGCATAGTCACCATCCTGGGCATCGTCAACCTCAACAACATCATGCCCAACCCAAAGGTGATGCCAGAGAACGGAGTTTGCTCGAATCTCATCTGATGGTAACGCGGGAGGTCGTGCTGTTTCCACTGGTATATGAAGGATGGCGAATGTTGCTCCCAAAATAACCAACCAATTGTACACACGTCCTGCAGAGGATTTGTTCAGTTGCGGGTCTGTATCACCCGTCGTGAAAATGCGTCTAGTGATCGAAGATCATTTTGTATTTTTGTGTGGATTACTTGTGTAGGCGCATTGTTTATGATACCACACACTCAGCACATTATAGGGTCCCTACAACTCCTGATACGTCATCCGTCGGACCTGAGCTGGCTGAACGGACCATCTTCTACCTGGGGTCCTCCAGCACAGCCTGGCTGGCCCGCCTACCTGAGCTGGCTGGTCGGACCGTCTCCTACCTGGGGTCCCCCAGCACAGCCTGGCTAGCCCACCTACCTGAGCTGGCTGGTCGGACCATCGTCTACCTGGGGTCCTCCAGCACAGCCTGGCTGGCCCGCCTACCTGAGCTGTCTAAGCGTCAAGATCCTCCGCCTCGCATTGTGTCAGTCCGTGGCCAGTTAAACCATGGAGGTCATGCTTAGCTCAAACACCTAAACATTTAAATGCGATGAAGGTGCTTTCTGAAAACGTCACCACAGAGATGCAAGGTATGCCTTCAATCCACCACAGCCCACAGATTTGATCCAAAAATTAAACATAGTGGTAGCTCATGTGGAAGGGTGTCGACGGCCCCCGACGCCGAAGCATAGTGGTAACTCACGTGGAAGGGTGTCGACGGCCCCCGACGCCGAAGCATAGTGGTAACTCACGTGGAAGGGTGTCGGCGGCCCCCGACGCCGAAACATAGTTGTAACTGATGTGGGAGGGTGTCGACGATACCCGACGTCGAAGCATAGTGGTAGTTGATGTTGAAGGGTGTGGACGACCCCCGACATCGAAAAAGGCCGAATCTGTCTTCCTACAAACACTTAGCTTCGGCTACTCATCTCCGAAAAATGTCGGCAACCACACCACCTTGGGAGCCATAAGAAATGCTCCGAACTGCCGCGCTATCTGAAGTCATGTCCGCTGATGCGTCTCACATACTGCTCTTGATGAGCTATAATGGTTGCTTCTTCCATTTTTCGTGGAAAAAGACAAAGTTTCACATGTTGCGTCTGATTTGCGTCAAGATAGACTGAGCATTATTTCAATTCAATGATCGGTGGGAAAAATAATTGGACCGTGTTTCGGCCACACTTGTGACAAGGTTGGCGGGTTGTCCACCTCCGGAGGGCAGGGCGAAGTATCCTAGAAGATCCGACACGACGTTGTCTGCTGGTATGGGATTCTTGAGACTGGAATGTTGCGATTGGAGCCTGTGTCAGTACTTCGACCAAAACACAGAGGGCCAGCCCAATCAAAACGGTCTCTCCATTTTATGACACAGTGCATTGCTCCAATCTGGATATAGACAGAAACCGGATGGGCTACACTAAAATGGGCGCATCAACATTTATGTGGGTGATCTTGTACCCTTGATTACGGACGAAAAATGCTGGATGTCGACAAATCATAGTCTAAAGCTAATAAGAGTTGAAAAACAGCAAATGTCACCATCTTGTTTTGCACGCGTATGGTATTGCGCCCTGCAAAGATCGAGAAAAATCCGCTGCTCTCCTCCCCCACCTCCGAAAGAAAGCTTAACTCCAGTATCTGCCTTTAGAACTTATGATACTCTGGAATGCTTCCAAAAATTATTCATGCTCTGGTATCTATATCAAGAAATTACTGAAACTTCTGACGCCCCCAATTGGTGCTTCTAACCGGGCAAATCCAAGCCACAGGGTAGCATTCTACATCTAGCTTGCTATAGCTACAGGATGACTAGTTGTTTCACTTGTTGATGAAATGTGTTTTCCTATTTATTCCCTTGTGCGTCTCTTTTGCATTGACGAGTGAAGTTGTATCCTTCTAACAGTCGTGGGATGATGGCCGCCTGTTTTGCCGTCGTGGCGCATTGCGACAACAGACTAGGATGACTGGAGCCTGAATAAACAGGAAGTTAAATACTTAGCACGCTATCTATCCTCGATTCGTCCTCAGTAATATTAGTCACCAGCGCGAACCAAGATTGGTGTGCAAAATGGCCGCTCACCCAAATGACTGCCAACCGCGAATCGATCCGACAGCTCCGCTCTCTTGCAGGTGTGCGCCATCAACAACCGCGTGTTCTTCGTGGTGGGCAGCCTGCTGGCCTTCTTCATCCCCATGATCATCATGGTGATTACGTACTCGCTGACGACGCTGCTGCTGCGCCAGAAGTGCCGGTCGGGCGCCACACTGCGTCACCGGCACGTGGGCCGCAGCCTGGCACTGCACGGCGACTCAGCGGCGGCGGCGGCGGCGGCGGCCGGCCGCGACGACCGCCTGCGGCTCACCCGCAACGGCCGCCGCGCCTACCGCGTCAGCACGCGCGACGTGGCCGTCCAGACGCCAGACAGCATCAGCCGCGAGACGCGCCGCTTCCGGCTGACGCTGCGCCTGCCGCTGTCCGCCTGCGAGGCGGACGCGCGCCGGCCGCGGCCGCCGCCCAGCACGGTGCTCACCGCCGAGAAGAAGGCGTCCAAGGTGCTCGGCCTCGTCTTCCTGGCGTTCGTCGTGTGCTGGGCGCCGTTCTTCACGCTCAACATCGCCAACGGGCTGGCGCGCGGCGCGACCGTCAACCCGTACGTCGAGGCGGTGTGCCTGTGGCTCGGCTACATGTCCAGCACCATCAACCCAGTCATCTACACCAGCGTCAACAAGACGTTCCGGTCGGCGTTCCTGAAGCTGCTGCGCTGCGGCTGCCGGCGGTTCCAGCACGGCCGCCGCTACCGCGCCTACAGCCTCAACGACACGGGCGCCACCACCACGCCGCTGTCGAAGCCGACGTCGGCGCACTTCCGCACGCCCAGCCTCAGCCAGACGCAGAGCAGGGACTCGCTGCAGATGGCCGGCTTCGCGTTCAAGTCGCCGTCCATATCGTAGTGGCGGCGCCGTGTCGGCGGCTGGGGTGGCGCCGGCGCGCCACTGTGCACGGCGCGTCGCGCTGTGCACAGCGCGCCGTGCGGTGCTGTGCTGTGGCGGCACGGTCGGCGCGGTGGTGCTGTGGTGCCGGCTGCGCAGCGAGCAGCGCGAGGGTGACGCCGAGTCCGGCGGTTCACTGTGTCGCCGCGGCCGCACCAGACTGCTGCGTGTGGCCGCAGCCGGTGTCGCCGCGGCCGCACCAGACTGCTGCGTGTGGCCGCAGCCGGTGTCGCCGCGGCCGCACCAGACTGCTGCGTGTGGCCGCAGCCGGTGTCGCCGCGGCCGCACCAGACTGCTGCGTGTGGCCGCAGCCGGTGTCGCCGCGGCCGCACCAGACTGCTGCGTGTGGCCGCAGCCGGTGTCGCCGCGGCCGCACCAGACTGCTGCGTGTGGCCGCAGCCGGTGTCGCCGCGGCCGCACCAGACCGCTGCGTGTGGCCGCAGCCGGTGTCGCCGCGGGCCGCACCAGACTGCTGCGTGTGGCCGCAGCCGGTGTCGCCGCGGCCGCACCAGACTGCTGCGTGTGGCCGCAGCCGGTGTCGCCGCGGCCGCACCAGACCAGCCGGTGTCGCCGCGGCCGCACCAGACTGCTGCGTGTGGCCGCAGCCGGTGTCGCCGCGGCCGCACCAGACCGCTGCGTGTGGCCGCAGCCGGTGCAATAACTGAGCGCTGCCGCTGTCGCCTGTCTGTCAGCCCGTTGACTTTATGGTACAAAAGTTCGCGCGGCCCTGACCACCTCCGACGAGCGTATATCACAACTCGTGCTATGTCGACCTCGGGTGACGTCAGGCAACACATAGTGATGTGTTGCCTGACGTCACCCGAGGAAGCGTGAGGCAGTTACAATGTTAGATGGATGAGCCCTGAGGACGGTGGCGGGGTGAGTGGTAGCCTTGAGGCAGTTACAATGTTAGATGGATGAGTCCTGAGGACGGTGGCGGGGTGAGTGGTAGCCTTGAGGCAGTTACAATGTTAGATGGATGAGCCCTGAGGACGGTGGCGGGGTGAGTGGTAGCCTTGCACGCGCCGCAATTGTTTGATGTTCGTATGCGGGTCGTTTTCAGGCGTCTACTTCCTGTGGTGGGTGGCAAGCGGGGCGTCGCCATCGCGGGTGGAGGATTCAGACGCATGGGCAAGGTGTGAGCTGCATTCTCATTGTTCGAATGACTGAGCATTGCGCTCTGGTGTGCTGGATGACAATAAGTGAGCCGGCTGCTTTTGGTCGCGCTTGTCACCGCGATGACGGTCGACACGCGATCTGATTGGACAACGTCTGTCCACACTTAATTGTGAATGGGATGCGCCGAGATTTGGCCTGACGATTAGGGTGGAGGGACTCTCACAGAACAACTTCTTCGGGATGAAAACGTGTCCATATGGATACGCATAGCAAGAAAATGCGCAACAAAGCCTGATGCAATATATTCTGGATACTGCGCGGTCATTTTATAGCCTATTTTAGGCCCCCCCAGATGCTAAAGTCTCCATTTGCTATAGCGCTACAGGTGGGAAAATAACTGGCAACAAATCGCAATATCGGTAACCCGGCATTGTGTCTCGCCGTTCCGTGCACGAATATTCGTGAGCATCGCACTACCACCGCATACACTATGTCGGCCATCAGCACAATCAACGTCATCATCTCCGTCATCATCATCAACCAACCAAAACAATGCCGGAACCGAATCAATGTGGCTGTAATGCATATCATGGTGCAAATCTGAAAATCGTATCCTCATGACATCATAAATCATACACGTCACTGCCGCACTGATATCAGTGCTCACTATTCGGTAAGAGCCAGCCATAAGATCCTTCTTTGTGTTCGTCACTGGTAAATCGGACCTGCACCGAGATATGGCCAGGAATAGGGCGTGACGTCCAGCATGTCCGACCTTCTTCCCTGCTGCACCAGTCACCTCCTTCGCCCACCTTTCAACCGCTTGGGAATGACATGAAAATGTGTTGAAGCTAACGGGATGTTCCACAGCATCCGTGACTTCCTCCTGCGACATCCCCATGGTCAGGGGTGGCTCAGCCACATCTCCCTGCTTCCGGTCATTCATATGGTAGTACAGGTCATCCTCCAGGTTGATGTGACGGGTGACGAACTGTTGTACCTCACCCGGGTCTTGTCTTGCCGACACTCCCTGGCAGTTCCACTGCCGTCCTTCTCGTCTCCAGCTGACTGACTGCCAGCATGGACAGCAGGATATGCTCACTATGCATACCTGCACACATGTTGCACAGGTATTGCTGGTCCTTATTCATATATTGAACATTGGCTGGAATTTGAGGCACCAGTCCTGGCGGCGGATTTTGGTCGCACAGTGAGCGCATCCTGCTGTCCATGCTGACCCGCAGTCAGCTGGAGACGAGGACGGCAGTGGAACGTGTCGGAGAGTGTCGGCAAGATCAAGACCAGGGTGAGGTACGACATTTCGTCACCCCTCACATCAACCTGGAGGATGAGCTGTACTACCATATGAATGACCGGAAGCAGGGAGATTTGGCTGAGCCACCCCTGACCATGGGGATGTCGTGTGAAGAAGTCACAGATGCTGCGGAACATCCCGTTGGCTTCAACAAATTTCCATGTAATTTCCAAGCGGTTGAAAGGTGGGCGAAGAGGTGACTGGTGCAGCAGGGAAGAAGGTCGGACATACTGAACGTCGTTCCCTATTCCTGGCCATATCTCGGTCCAGGTCCGATTTACCAGTGACGACCACAAAGAAGGGCTTTTATAACTGGCTTTTATCGAACAGTGAGCACTGATATCAGTCTGGCAGTAACGTGTATGATCTATGATGTCATGAGGATACGATTTGCCAATTTGCACCATGACATGAATTACAAACACATTGTTTCGGTCCCGGCATTGTTTTGGATGGTTGATGATGATGATTAAGACCGAGATGATGACATTCATTGTGCTGATAGCCGACATGGTGTATACGGTAGTGGTAAGATACTCACGAATATTCGGGCACGAAAGAGCGACACACCACGCCAGAATTCCGAGATTGACATTCGTTGCCAGTTATTTTCCTATCTGTAGCGCTATGACCAATATAGACGTTAACGCCAGGGGACCGAAATTTTTTAACGGTCGTGGGCGATATTCATAATATTTTAAGTTTCGGTTTTGTACCCATTTCGCATTATTCACCTCCATTCGCACACGTTTAGGCCCTTAAGGAAGTTGTATTGAGAAAAAAGGTCGAATTGCGGATGTCTTAGCGCAGCGGGCCGATGACCTGTGTGGCCGATGACCTGTGTGGCTGATGACCTGTGTGGCCAATGACCTGTGTGGCCGATGACCTGTGTGGCCGATGACCTGTGTGGCCGATGACCTGTGTGGCCAAACCTGTTGCACCTGTGTGGCCGATGACCTGCTGACTGGTGGCCGATGACCTGTGTGGCCGATGACCTGTGTGGCCAATGACCTGTGTGGCCGATGACCTGTGTGGCCAATGACCTGTGTGGCCGATGACCTGTGTGGCCGATGACCTGTGTGGCCGATGACCTGTGTGGCCGATGACCTGTGTGGCCGATGACCTGTGTGGCCGACGACTGGGAATGGCATCACAAATTAGCTATGGTTCCAGGACTGTCCGTCCGTCCTACGAGCTACTTTAGGACCGAACCCCGCTGTTTGCTCCAGTGTAGCCATGTATGCGTAACTCGCTTTCATTTCAGGTTTCCCACCGTCCATAAGTTATATTCTATTTTATTTGAAACCAATTGTAGCACAGATACGTGACATCATACGCGATGGCAAAGTGGTATTCTAACTTGTTTGTGTTTATTACATCGAATCCAAAATCCCGTGCTCATAACAGTTGGGCGCCATGTTCGTACCCAATGTCGACTTCCGCGTTTCAGGCGAAATACGCGCACACAGGAGGATTCCAAAAGAACTCAGCTCTACCAAGAAAAAACCGCGGTTGCACGGAAAATTAAAAGTTCATAGAGATCGGCAACAATACCAGCTAACTCGGCGAGAATGTATCCGAATACTCATCATAGCCAGCATAGCCATACACAAATAGCCATCTTAATTGTGCATATTCCATTTATCAAAAACAAAACACCGGAAATGCAAACTACAACTTCAACAATAGTTGTTAGTTGAACAAAAGTAGTAACAGCAACTGTATGGTTTCTCGTATGACGTGCGTCATATCAATAGTTTGAGTACAGTGTTCATTGTGTGGCACCTAGACGTTTACCGAACATGGTTAGCACCGCACCCTGAGCATGTTCGTGTGGTTATGACAATAAGCACAGAAACATTGAAAATGAGCGTAGATGTATCGAAACCGTAACTACCTCCGATGTACGCCACTGCCGCACGTGACATTACCTGTCCTTCTTCAGTCACGTGCGGTGCCGCTGCCAGATCATCTCTCAGCTTCCATGTAGTGGTGGGTCACTGAAGGATATCGCACCGTGTTGCACATTCACTCGCAACAAGACGCAGTTCACCTATAGACACAGGTGAATTGGCGACACTCGGCGTCTTCTAGACGTGCGCTGTCTGCGAGTTAGTTGCAAGTGATCGCTCTGTCCGAGGTATCTCAGAGGTAGCAGAGAACGTTGGACGGCCGAGACCAGCTGGCGGCTCAGAGGTAGCAGAGAACGTTGGACGGCCGAGACCAGCTGGCGGCTCAGATCAGTGGGTTCAGTGGCCGAGACATGCACCAATTTGTTGTTTCGCTTCTCACTGTGTCTATGTCTGGGCCCGTGGTCCCGTGGTCGGCAGACGGCGGGAGTGTCGGCCATTGCCAGCCTGTCACGTAGACCAGTCTGATGTTGTGATCATTGTCTCCTCGCACTGAATTAAATGTTGACGCAAGCGTGACGCAACATGTCGTATGTGTATGATGCCCAACGGCAGAGACCGGGGTGAACTGATCGGTGTGCAGGGCGAATACCAAACCGAACACACCCATGCAGCAGTGTGTTCACCACAGGCCTCCTTTCAGGCTGCTACCAAGGTGGTCAGGGTGTGACAGGTCGGTTTCGACTTCGCTATAAAGAGCGCAGTCGTAGCTTCCCTGTTGTAACCTTCCCCACTCCCCAGTAGCTTTCAGTCAGACTATGGTTAGACCAAGTCCTGTGACGAGTCGTTGCGTCCAACTAAGCCCCGGAAAAGTGTAGCAGGATTAACACTCGACGCGCGAGTGTGTGGCGGTAGAGAAGGTGTACATAGAGTTGGATTGTTTCAGAAGATGTGAATGTCGGCACCGTCGTCGCCGACTGCCAGTGCCGTTGGTGGTACTATTCATCATCGTGATTTTCGGTGAGACTTGCCGGAATGAAAGAGGCGAAATATACACCGTGAAACCATGAGGTGTGTATCGCCTGCAGAAATGCTGGTGGGCTCGTCCAGTCCAGTGCAGTGCCCAAAATGTATTTCACGTCAGGGCGATGGAGTGGAAAGTTGTCCATGGAAGCAGGTGCAAGGATGGACCATTAAGGTTAATATATGATAAAATGGGACATACCTTTAACGCTTTCGAATGCTAAGCATTGGAATATTGTACTTGGCCCATGCACGTTGGTTCCTTTTCAGGCCTTCAGACATAGCTTTCCAGATCCGGTGCGGGAGGATGGATGCAGCAGCTGAGTAGGATACAGGCCTTCTCACACCTCTTAGGCAGGTTTTCTCTGCTCTCGGTTAACCAAATGATGCCCAATTTATGCAATCAGACCAAATGCACCTAATTGCGTACCGAACTATTAGGTAGCTGTCTAGAGCATGCATACTTTAATCAATACCGGTACATATCACAGACCATATTTCACATATACCTGCCTCCAGGGGCGAATCTAGGATTGTTTTGTGGATGAGGCACTCGTTTACAGAGGAGCATCTCCCCGGAGAGACATTGCCACGAATTTGGGATAGGAGGGACGGGAGGGCTTTTAAGTCGATTGTTCCATGCAATTCCAAGCGGAATGTTAAATTTCGCACCGTTTGCGGGGGGGGGGCGTGTCCCCATCCCCGTAATAGTGTCCTGAAATTGACTTTTTGCAGAGTGGACGGGGAGAGTGGTGATGCAAAAAAAGCCAGCTGATGTACAAAAAAGTGCAAACATTTGTGTCATACAAACATTAACCTCTTAATAAGTGATTTTATATGACCTTCGTTTATTGTTTGATGATGATGATGATGATGATGATGTCAGTGGTGTACCTTCTGCCGTTGCCAGTAGGCAGTGATGCTGCTAGAGGACATAGTGCTTTTGAAGACCTATAGCCCACTCATAGCTGGACAAAAACAGCGAAAGTGGTACTTAATGTCAAAAAGAAGAAATGCCATGTCAGAACAATTGCTAACAATAGGTGTTAGTCTCCACTCAACTTTCACAATTTCAGGACATTGTTCCGTCGTGACGACGGCCATGGCATCAAGACTTTCCGAATGTCATAAGGAGCCTTAAACGGGGGTTGCTTGCATTCAAATAATTGAGATATGCATTGCTAATCTATTTTTTACATGCTTACTATGAATGAGGGCAAGCAAAACTCTTGTATTACTTCAGCTACATACGTACCTATCAATTGCGCAAGTATTTTGTGATATGAAACAGTTTCAAGTGGTAGGGACGACGCCAACATTTTTCTACCGGGGGATGAGGGGACAAGCGGATTTTAACGGTTCTCCATGGGGCCTCTTCAGCCCTTGGTAGCTTTCTCAAGCTCGTGAGGCGAGAGGTCCCCCTCGTTGTTTTGTCTCTCGGGTCTAGTCGGAAGCCTCCTGCTAAGTGCCCTGATCTTGGGCACGAGGGTGCCTGCCGGCTCTGAGGGCTTTTCGTGAGCGTTAGGGGCCTCCTGGCATGGCTAATAGGCTCCATTGTCTGGGACCTCCGAACAACATCACGTGGGGCTGCTGATGAGTGTTTGAGCTTTCCGTGAGCTCGAGGGGCCTTCCGTCATCACTGAGAGTCTTCTTGGCCCGAGGCATCCAGACACACGAGGAGGGTCTCCTGTCGGATGTTGGGGTCTTCGTGACATGCAATCCAGCCCTGTCAAGGGGAAGAGTGGTCTAGGGGTAAGATGCTCGTCTCACAATCGAAGGGTTGTGGGTTCGAGTCTCACCTGTCGCTACTCTTCGCCCGCGACCAATCGGCGTGAGAGATTGGCGACGCTATATGACTCAACGGTCGACGTGTCGTAAAAAACAATAACTAACCAACCAACCAGTCCCGTCAAGACCAACTGGTCACCTGGCCTGAAGCCTCAAGACAGTGTGATAGAGCCTCCTGTCGGGTGGTGGAGAATCTTCGCGAGCTCCACTGCCCTCCTCTTAATGCAATTGGCTTCCTGGCCCGGGTCTGCGAACGATACCATGAACCCCTGTCGGACGTTCCGGCCTTTTCACGAGCTCTAGGGCCTCCTGCCATGACTCGTCGACTTTCTTGCCAGGGACCTTCTGCCAGATGTTGGGGCCTTTTCGTGAGCTCTAAGTGCCTACTGTCAATACGAATGCACTTCCTGGAATGGGGCCCCCGAATATCATGATTTGCCTCCTGCTATGCTTGGGGCCTCCTGAAACTCTGGGGAGCTAAAATATTTAATTGTGAGAAGAAATAAACTATTTACTTGCCTACCATGATTGAAAGTAAAATAAGATAAAATGTTTTGGCCCACATTGACAAAGAATACGGCATTCTTCGCGTAAGTATCAATTGTAAACAAGGTCTCAAGCTTTTCGATCGTAGATCATATTCAAGAGAACTAAAAGATAAGCTTATCCCTGCTGCTAAGATAAGCCCCTCCTGGTTCATACCAGGAGGGACGTTCTGCTCGTGACGCCGCCCCTGACAGGTGGCATACTCTGCCCCTCCCGGTGACGCAGCCCCTGACAGGTGGCATACTCTGCCCCTCCCGGTGACACATCCCCTGACAGGTGGCATGCTCTGCCCCTCCCGGTGACGCCGCCCCTGACAGGTGGCATACTCTGCCCCTCCCGGTGACACAGCCCCTGACAGGTGGCATACTCTGCCCCTCCCGGTGACACAGCCCCTGACAGGTGGCATACTCTGCCCCTCCCGGTGACACAGCCCCTGACAAGTGGCATATCCTGCCCCTCCCGGTGACACAGCCCCTGACAGGTGGCATATCCTGCCCCTCCCGGTGACGCCGCCCCTGACAGGTGGCATACTCTGCCCCTCCCGGTGACGCCGCCCCTGACAGGTGGCATACTCTGCCCCTCCCGGTGACGCAGCCCCTGACAGGTGGCATACTCCTGCCCCTCCCGGTGACGCAGCCCCTGACAGGTGGCATACTCTGCCCCTCCCGGTGACGCCGCCCCTGACAGGTGGCATACTCTGCCCCTCCCGGTGACGCAGCCCCTGACAGGTGGCATGCTCTGCCCCTCCCGGTGACACAGCCCCTGACAGGTGGCATACTCTGCCCCTCCCGGTGACACAGCCCCTGACAGGTGGCATACTCTGCCCCTCCCGGTGACGCAGCCCCTGACAGGTGGCATACTCTGCCCCTCCCGGTGACGCAGCCCCTGACAGGTGGCATGCTCTGCCCCTCCCGGTGACACAGCCCCTGAAGGTGGCATACTCTGCCCCTCCCGGTGACGCCGCCCCCTGACAGGTGGCATACTCTGCCCCCTCCCGGTGACGCCGCCCCTGACAGGTGGCATACTCTGCCCCTCCCGGTGACACAGCCCCTGACAGGTGGCATGCTCTGCCCCTCCCGGTGACACAGCCCCTGACAGGTGGCATACTCTGCCCCTCCCGGTGACGCAGCCCCTGACAGGTGGCATATAGTTGCCGATGGCTGTCGGATGTACCTGAGGTTGCAGAACGACGGAATGCTACAAGGACCCGTCCCCGTATGGCTCGAGTCGAGCTGTGTTTTGAATCAGTTCTCGGTTTCATTGATTTGACTGGATGTCCGGATGAGACGCACAGTTGGGACTCGCTCAGTTATTTTTCTTTTAATTAAGCGGCATTGAAGAGAGAAACGCTCCAGTGACGGTTCAAGTCTCTGCGCATACATAACAACTGGGCGAAAAAATATGGCAAGATAATTTGCAGAGATGGAGGCCAGAGGCGACATTCGATGATCGACCTGTCTGTGTTCGGTACCGATCCATTAGGTAACAAGATTTGACATGGTAGACATCTGACCTGTATCTGCCAGCACGTGGTAAACCTCTGAAACACCTGATCTTCATCTGCCAGCACACGTGCTATATCTAGCGGCCTCTCTGGTTGCGTCGTGACAACTAAATATCACAACATAAGCCATCCACAGCAGTGCGTATAACATTCCCAGACAGATAAACGCTGCATAAACAAGCTGTCGGCATGCGAACCGACGGTCCGACACGCTCCCGACGGTCCGACACGCTCCCGACGGTCCGACACGCTCCCGACGGTCCGACACGCTCCCGACGGTCCGACACGCTGCCGACGGTCCGACACGCTGCCGACGGTCCGACACGCTCCCGACGGTCCGACACGCTGCCGGCGGTCCGACACGCTCCCGACGGTCCGACACGCTCCCGACGGTCCGACACGCTCCCGACGGTCCGACACGCTCCCGACGGTCCGACACGCTCCCGACGGTCCGACACGCTGCCGACGGTCCGACACGCTCCCGGCGGTCCGACACGCTGCCGACGGTCCGACACGCTGCCGACGGTCCGACACGCTGCCGACGGTCCGACACGCTGCCGACGGTCCGACACGCTGCCGACGGTCCGACACGCTGCCGACGATCCGACACGCTGCCGACGGTCCGACACGCTGCCGACGGTCCGACACGCTGCCGACGGTCCGACACGCTGCCGACGGTCCGACACGCTGCCGACGGTCCGACACGCTGCCGACGGTCCGACACGCTCCCGGCGGTCCGACACGCTGCCGGCCTTCCGCGTGACTGGAGCGGCACGTCCGGTATTGGCTGGCGTTTCCACTAAACTGGCGGTGACCGGCAGAAATTGCCGGGACCGGGGTCTGGTGCTACCTGCGGCGACTCGTGTCTCGTAACGCTGACGGAGAAATCGACAGGCGCCCACTCGCCGTACACGCCAATACCACCCGGAGAGAACTATGGCGAACGTTAGTGCTGGCTTTGTCGATATCGACCACTCCACGGTCGACCGTTCGCCTCGTAACGTGGCCACACGGAAACACCACATTGACAGGTCGGGGAATGTCAGTGTGAGGAGTCATCGCAGGCGCTGATCGAGTGTGGAACAATCGGAGCATGGAGCTGCCGTGCTGTCAAGCATGCTCCAGCACCATGTCGCTGCGGCGGGAAGCTTGTGAACCGATCGCACTGTACTCTCCTTGGCAGCCAGTGGACATGCGTGGCCATTGCGTCAAATCGGCGCAGGTAGGACATTTTGAGAATAAGCATAGCCTATTTTATCAATTCGGGACAGCGCATTCAAACGTGGACAAGCGGACGGCGCTGGAGAGAGGAGCTTCTAAAGTGAGCCATCCAAATCATGCACAAGCAAATTAAAAACTGATACACTTCAGCCGAAATTGACTGGACCGCCGCAGAAGTTGTGCTCCTCTGCAGAACATGCTCCGGCATCTGAAGCTGTCTTATGCTGCCGAATTGTCGAAATATTATAGTTAGCACTTTGTATCAGGTCCTTTCTGTGTCACCGTTTTTCCCGCGCAGTACATGCAGCACACTATCCTTCAGCGCAGTACATCGCAACAAACTAACATTGAGCCGGCCGACCAATTGCCCGATCCCTGTGCACGCAGGTCACACAGCATAATGCACCCACGTGACACCCACACAGGTCAGACAGCATAATGCACCCACGTGACACCCACACAGGTCAGACAAAACCCATGTGACCCCCACACAGGTCAGACAGCATAATGCACCCACGTGATACCCACACAGGTCAGACAGCATAATGCACCCACGTGACACCCAAACACCCGTGTACCCCCACACAGGTCAAACAGCATAATGCACCCACGTGATACCCACACAGGTCACACAGCATAATGCACCCACGTGACACCCACACAGGTCACACAGCATAATGCACCCACGTGACCCCACACGGTCACAACATACACCCACGTGACACCCACACAGGTCACACAGCATAATGCACCCACGTGACACCCACACAGGTCAGGCAGCATAATGCACCCATGTGACACCCACACAGGTCAGACAGCATAATGCACCCATGTGACCCCCACACAGGTCAGACAGCATAATGCACCCACGTGATACCCACACAGGTCAAACAGCATAATGCACCCATGTGACACCCACACAGGTCACACAGCATAATGCACCCACGTGACACCCACACAGGTCACACAGCATAATGCACCCACGTGACACCCACACAGGTCAGACAGCATAATGCACCCATGTGACCCCCACACAGGTCAGACAGCATAATGCACCCACGTGATACCCACACAGGTCAGACAGCATAATGCACCCACGTGATACCCACACAGGTCAAACAGCATAATGCACCCATGTGATACCCACACAGGTCACACAGCATAATGCACCCACGTGACACCCACACAGGTCAGACAGCATAATGCACCCATGTGACACCCACACAGGTCAGGCAGCATAATGCACCCATGTGATACCCACACAGGTCACACAGCATAATTCACCCATGTGACACCCACACAGGTCAGACAGCATAATGCACCCACGTGATACCCACACAGGTCAAACAGCATAATGCACCCATGTGATACCCACACAGGTCAAACACAAATGCACCCATGCCCCACACAGTCACACAGCATAATGCACCCATGTGACACCCACACAGGTCACACAGCATAATGCACCCATGTGACCCCCACACAGGTCAGACAGCATAATGCACCCACGTGATACCCACACAGGTCACACAGCATAATGCACCCACGTGACACCCACACAGGTCAGACAGCATAATGCACCCATGTGACCCCCACACAGGTCAAACAGCATAATGCACCCATGTGATACCCACACAGGTCACACAGCATAATTCACCCATGTGACACCCACACAGGTCAGACAGCATAATGCACCCATGTGATACCCACGCACGTCACACGGCATAACGCACCCACGTGACACCCACGCAGGCCATAAGGCACAGTGCCCCCACGTGGCCGGTAATCTGTACTTGGGCGAATCCACACTGCTATGTGTGCTAACACAAGAGGTGCAG